>JAULBU010058914.1:0-31297 GCA_032358235.1 Odonthalia washingtoniensis | reverse complement strand
AAATCTCCTATTGTCGCAGGTGTCAATTCCGATCTCCGAAAATCTCATGGTTACCAGGTTTGAGATCATGGCGTCCATATTAACCTCAGCAGCGTGGGCCAGAATTTCATCAGAGTTTTTATCCCATGCATCGTTGGATACGTTTATTACCTCAGGTGATATTGATGTGGGTCGTGTGTATGACAGTGACTTGTCACCTTTTTTGTGTTCTTTTATTTATTTTTTTGGGTCGCTGGTGTTTTCTTCCAGTGTAATTGCTAGCAGTCCCACATAAGATCCCTTCTTGTCGGATCTTCCTAACATTCCACAACCATGTAACATCTCTCTCTCCTAAAATTGTTCCTCTACTCCTTTTCTTTGTTCCATCGTCCAGAAGGCCATGTCACTTTCATTAGCATCATCATCATGATCCACCCATTGCACCTCGTCATCATCATCCTCGTACTTCTCTTCATCTGAGGCTACAATCGCGCTTTGGTATATGAAACCCAAGTCTTCTATGGTAATGAGGGCGGTGGGGGTGGTGGTCCTTCAAGCATTTTGTTGCGATGGAAACTTCTCCCCGGGGGTGGCGATCCCTTGCGTTATGGTCCTCACCGCACACAAAACAACCCTTAACCCCCCTCATCCATGTTGAACGATAGTGATTTCTTCTCTTCTGGTTGTATGGTCTTCTTCTTCTCCTCTGAGATTTCCAGTAATGTTTTACGTCTCTTTTGGCACTGCCGCCAAATATCTTGTTCAAGCTATACATGGCGTCTGGTGGTTCAGTCTCATCATGTATTGTGTACATTTCTGTTTGTAATGTCACTGCCGTTTTTGGTTTATCACTCAATCTATTCGCTATTCTATTAATGGCATGTTGAGCCCGGCGTGGCATCCTATCCTTGAGCATGGATTAGATTTCGTGTATATCCACAGCGGTTAGCAACTGATCCATCAAGAAGCTTTCATCTTGGTATTTCTCATCTAAGGGTTTCTGGAGTGATACCAATTTTTCAACGAAAGCGCGAAATACAGATAGCTCCGACTCATCAGATTTCTGATCCATTTCCTCCGATAGTCGGATTCCTTGCCATTGGGCAAGTACACGGGCTCGCTGTTCAGTGCTGAAGTACCACTTCCTGAGCATGACCAGGGCTTCTTCAAATGTTGTACATGATTCCTGGTAGTCGTCGAAGAAGTCCAGAGCATCTCCTTTCATCATAATAGGCATCGCCTGCAGCATTTTATTGGGTGGTATTTGACACATCTTCGTTAACGATCTGAAGCGAATGCTGCATTCAGGGTCGTCATCATAAGCGCCTCCGAACTTGTCATCTTTATTAAATTCCTTGACCAACACAATAATCCCGAGGCCTTGTCTGAATTCTTCATGTGAGCTGCCATATTGATCTTGCGATGAATCAAAAGATGTGCCCTTTTGGTATTTTGGTTGGTATTTTGGTTCAGACGGTTTTTTTATATGGTAGTCGTCATCGGTGTCATCGTCTGGATCGTTATCACTACCACTTCCTTCTGGGTCGCTTCATGTTGTTGGTCCAATTGATGTTGGAATTTCGGTTTGGGCTGGATTTTTGGTCTTGGTTTCTCTGCAGCAGTATCTGAGTCTCTTTACATGTCTTTTTCGGCTCCTTCTTGTTCATCAGTCGATGATTCCATGGTTTCTTCGGCATCATCTAAAGGTGTTACCATATTACGCTCAATGCTTGCCAGGAGTTCGGCCCTCTTTGGGGATATGTGTTTGGATCTGTAGAGGAGTTCTATATGGGAGTTAGCTCTGGTTTTTCTTCCTGATTTGTCTACAAACACACCCCTTGATATGAGGATATCTGTCCATATTGTCATGTTGGCCGTGTTCACATCTTAATTGGCATTGGTATAAAATCAGTACGGAAATCCCACCAAAGTCGTTGCCCCGTCGTGATCGTTTATCTATACGCACTAAGTATATCACGTTTATATCTTGTTACTGTTTTCTGGTATTTTTCGACTACTTGGGTTGGGGCGTCCTTTGATGATGGTTTTGGATCGTCACTTGCAAGAAGCGGTTGGTTTTCCTCTTCTGTCTCGTCTTTATCCGTACGTACGGTATTCTTTTCTGGTCCTCTGGCACTTTTGTGGTGGCTTTATGGAAAAGTCCGGCATTAGTTGATTTACTCCCAGAGATCTTCATATTCTTCTGTGGCGCTATTTGTTGGTATACTTTCGAAGGTTTTGGAGGTTGTAATCCGATTAGTCTGTCTGATTGGCGGACTTCTCCTTTTTTTTGGAGGGGTGGCCCTTTACCCGTCATACTTTTTGATAGTTCAAAAGTTATAACTGTTGAAGGGCTTTCTATCCCTCTTGATTCTTATTGGTTGCAACTGGTACCTTGCGGGTCTTCCTCTTCTCGTTTCCTTCAGAAACCCTAGTAACCTTTCCTTTGCTTGATAAAATCACTTTTCTACTTACTGAAATTTTTATTCTATAAATACGGTCTTCTATCCTTTATTATTATTCGTGCGATGCACGAGTTTCGTCTTCCTCCTCTATTTCACCTTCGCAAAATAGGTACGGGGGTAGTAAGAAGTGGATCCCTAATTTGAGTGGTATCCACTGCCGGCCCTAGTTCGTGTTCGGTTACGAGTGCAGAAAATGATGCAGGTGTCCCCGAAACCGTATCACTCCCAAGTCTTTCGCTTATCGCTTAGCGTGTACTGGTGTGACGTCTTTGTCTGATTCTGCACTCGAGGTAGCAGCTTAATGTCGGTTGACAGGTTTTGGTTCTGGTGTTGTTATTTGTTATGAAGTTGTTCTTTTATTCTCGTTCGTCCAGATTGTGGGCATCTGGGCAAGTATGTATACTATTCCCGATACTATCGGCGGCAATATATGCCACGTGTAGAACCACACGTGTAATTATCTCTAGTTAATTAGAGCTAAGATTAGGCTAAGTTATCTTATTAATTTTTGTATACCCGTGTATCCTCGTACTGTACTTTTGCCCACACTATACGTGTTCGTCCACTCTGTATTATTATCCTTGGAATTATTTCATAATGATGTTTCTCTCTATTATGTTCTTTATGCTGTAATACACTCATGTATGGTATGGCTTTAATTTGATATCCTCCCTACTATTTTCATCTTTTTTATCCTCGTTTCTTCTATTCGAGGCGGTCGACGCTCAAAGCCAATCTGAATCGATTAGGATAAGCTTAATCGGATTCACATAGAGCAAAAATAATTACCAGTTTGGAATATCAAACGAACTTAGGCTTACATTATGAACATGGTTGTGTGTCTAATATTCATTTTAGTGACGATCTTGACGGATTTTCCGAGCTTGGTGCGTTCGACTGGAAATTGGTGCGGTTGTAATACCTAATTGGCTCATGATTCCGTACTTTGGAGTATTGCTTGGTTAATATCATCACCCTCGTTAGTGACATAGTAGGCAGTCATACCACTCATATGTAACACGGAACTATGCATTGACGTTAACGCAGGTCTGTATGCAGATAGAAATACATCCGATTTACCGACTTGGACAAAGTGTTCAGAAGCAAAAGCTCTTGAATTGGCTAAATCCGCAGTTAATAAACTTCTTACTTCTTCACTATCACGCATACTTTTTGCGTCGCTGAATACAATTTAACTTCCAATTAGACCTTTTCTTTTTTCACTGTATGCGGACGTTCTCCCAATTCATGGTTACGGCTATTCACTGTATCAATATTACCGTGGTTACTTTCCCATTCCGTTACCGTCGCTAAAATCGCTTCTACCTGGTGCCGAAGAACATAAGTTATGTCCGGTAATAGCGGTTGTAAGACGTAGCACATGTTCGCGAACAATCCACCACTATCGGAATAAACTTGATCTCGGATCTCCTCGTCGCCAACTGCCATCTCCACCACATCACCGTCGTCAATAATGTGTTCTTCGACCTCATCCGGTTCCGTTCGCAGATAACCAAATTAAATTAAAATGTATTGTACAGTAAAACAACCCAATCAAATACCAATCGGTGCAAATACTCAACAAGTCTGCAGTCAAAGGGATCAAAATACTTCCATCACTGTTCCTCAATCTGATACCCACAGGATTCGAAACCTGAATAATATATATGGCAGAAATGCATGAAAGTAGCAATAAAAATTTCAACAGCTTCCTTTTTAACCACTTGAAAATACAGCTATTTAAAAACATACGTTCCGTATTTTAAGGCATGAACATGTTTCATTGGCAGTACTGCTGCAGAAATCAACGCAGACACTTCCATATTTCGCGCCACATTCGGAACTTCCATGTAATAATTTGGATATTCATCTTTCACTATTGCAAAAACGCCAACGTCATGTCAATCGAGTACAATGGGAATAGCAGGGTTCGTGTCAGCTGTTATTGAAGATGACTATTTCCCCTTTGCGACTCTCCGTAAACGGTTTTTGAAAGCAGCTTCTTCTTCCAAAATCTCTCTGTCCACAAACATGTACCAATTGGGTATTGACGTAGTAAAATGCTCCGAATCTCTTCAAATGTTTACCATGGTTCCCACCTCGTGCAAATTTTCGTCATAAGGTCAATTGATTGGTTTTGATACTTTGCCTCCTCAAGACATCTAACCCATATCGTACCGCAAGGCTGTATTGCAATGCAGTAAATTAGTGTAATTCCTGTATGTGCCCATCGGTGATTTCAGCTTGTTTGTCTCGATATTTTCCAGCCACGTTCCACCGTCACGCGTAAGTTTATCTATCATTCGTTCATATAGCAACCAATCAAATAACCGTTGCTCGAGAAAGTTCTGAATATACCGATTTACCTGATACGGAGGACGTCCTTTATTTTCTTTTACATTACCTTTTAATCTTTTTTACTCAACCAGGTTTCGGTGCACAAAATGTGCAACTTTGATATACACTACCTTATATGGATCAACAGTTGTCACAATCCTTGTAACTGTACGCTTGGGTTCCGGAGCATACGGTGTTGCACCCAGTTCGGTAGCAAGGTCTTGTGGTGTTGGTAAATGAAGGGCACGAGGATGTGACAAAATACGCTATGCAGTAGTTCTCGGAATCCTTAATGATGAAAGTGGAGTTCTGACTTGAGGATGACGAGTGCTACGGTTTCTACTCATCGAAATTGTTGTTCTGAGATCTTCTTTGTGTATTGTCGAGTGTATGGTAGTTCCTCTTTTCAACAATAAGTATTTCAGTTTACAATATTTCCATGATAATACGTTCTGCTTTTCTAATTAGTCGAGTTTGTTCTTTTCCGAACAGTGGTTTGCAATTAAGTAGAAATTTATTCTATGGTGAAAAATATGTAATACATATGACATGTGTATTGTACAATAAATGGTTGTAAACTCATCCAACGCTACATTAAGAACCCTGCTTCCTCCCGCAGTAATATTGTCCTACTCGGTTGACATGTTGCCCCTTGGTTTTCATCGTTTAGCACTGCGGTCCGTGATTTCGGAAATACCACGATTGTCGCCTTCCTTTTTGGTTTTTTTATAACATATCAGTAATACATTCAAATATTTCTATAGGCTCGTGCACAGAAGTAAATAACTTTGAAGGTAATATGCCGTGACAATCGATGAATAACCGTTCCGGTATCTGTTTGATTCAAATTTGTACAAACATATGATCATATCGCCATGAAAAAGATGATCACCCTTAATTTACACTCTCAAACTTACAACGGCACGGTTAAATTATTATGCAGAATAACCAAGTCCGCCCGTAATTGGTAAAATATGTCAAATTGCCTATCGCCTATTTGCTAACACTATCGTTATTACTTGTACCATATCTTTATCTCAAAAATAAATATTATCAGCTCTATATGATTCTAATAATAAGAATTTCGCACCACATATCTGAAAGTCTTACTAGCTTCATGTACAAAACAATGCACCGTTTAATACATATCGAATTACTTGTGACTAACATGCTTATTATAATAATGAACAATTCCGCTTGGTACTTTTCTTACAAATTACAATACAGTCCAATAATAGCTTTTTTCGATCCTACAATAGATGTAAAGGCTAAATCTGTAAGCAACATCATTTTTGATATATTAGAACATAATAAACCGTACGGTAAACAAGAAGCCCCTTCCCAAATTCAATACCACGTACACACCGTTGAACTGTCTGGATCACCAATTAGATTTTAGTAGCTGTCGAATCAACGAATCGAATCGATCGAGACGTTCGTCAGATTGAGTGGCATTTATGCATATTTATCATGCATTTATCTAATTTACTGAATCCAGCGCGTCCACTCTACTTGGAGACTACATAATTGATTGAATAATCCAATTCAGATTTCCATCAAGTTGGCATTTAGCTACAGTCAGATTTCACACACGTGTCATCCAGACCTTCAACCCGAATTCGATTCGGCAAGAATAGAGTATATATCCTCCACCCGGGGTGATTGAATCAATATAAGAAAGGCAGGCAATAGTAAAAATCCAGACACCCCAGATTTTAGCATCAAAATCTCATCGAAAGAAAGATAGATTCATATGGAGATGTTGATTCACAACGAAAAAAGGAAACTGAATCTACACACACCTCAAGTTGACCAATCGCCAACGCTCAGCGTAAAAGTGATCCCGACGCGCACAATGCATACCCGATTGCTGTCAACTGCGAGTAGAGTTGACGAAGCCAAAAGTGCGCCTTAAACCCTATAAATCCAAGAAAATACTTAATTGTATTAGGATACTAAGGTCATACCGCACATCCACGGACTGAGTACATTTATGCAATCGTTGAATAAAGTAACATTTCTAACAAAATAACTCATTTTTTACTCAATTTCATTACTACGCACTCGACAGCCCTTCGGCTAAGCGGACTAATTCAACAGTAGCGCACTGCGGCATACCATACAACGGCCATGAACAAAATATTGGGTTTCATTTAAATAACATATTGAACAATAGATGATCAAGTCGTCCAGCTTTCGTTATGTGCCATCAAGTATTTTTCTAATTTCGTCCGTTTGGTTTCATCTGTAATTTCACACACACAAACTACTACGTTTATGTTCTCATTTTCACATCGCAATCCAGTACAGTTGGCTCATCTTTCCCAAAGATACCATCAAGAACATTATCGGAATTTTCAACCCCTTCTCTTTCTATACATTCTTGGATCTTAATCATGGATTTGTGCATGATGATAATTACATCGGTAATTATTGATGACTCATATTTGGACCCATATCCAGATACGGTATATAAGAGTTTATATCTTGTCTTCAATAATTGAATAAAACCCGGGTAATCTACGCCTGATTCGGAAGAACTTTCATCGTCACTGATGTTGCTATTGTTCATATTTCTATATTTTCGGTGTCGTTGGTTTATGAACGAGCAAAATTTTGAAATTAAATCTGATCGAGAAGTAAATATTTTTCTTTTTGCGATTTTCTCGGCTCTTGTTCGACTTTTGGATTTTCAATCAATTTCAAGCTTGATATCGATGAGAACCTAGAACAAATACTAATGAGGGGATCTTGGCGTTTATTAGTTCATCTGAAAGGTATGATTCTCAGCATTACACTGATATAAGAATCTCAGATTTCAGAAAAACAGGGGTTTGTACTTTTAAAACGTTTCTGCACATATTTTAGGGTGGCCTCTCACAATTTCCACGTATTTCGGACATTGTTGTCCATTACAGTGTATCGGTGGCTCCACGCCACTACCTTGTACAGTACGCTCCCCCTCCCGCCTTTCGGCAGCTGGTGGAGTCTAGTTAAGAGGTTTTTTTCGTGTTTCTTTCTTCCTTTTTAATAAATACAAGCCCCTTCGATACCTAAATCGCCCCCGAACTTGCGTCCGTCATCCGATAAAAAACTCTTTCAGCTACGGTAAGTTAACCCCGTCACGCGTGTAAGTCGTACCGCCTCTCCTTGCAAGAAACATCCCGGTTCGGCGCCTATCGGCCTCAATTATTCGACTGACGATTCCTTTCACCTTACCAGAAAGCAACTGTACCGACTTACAATAGTTCCCTAGACAATAGTATGTCCCTATCACTTCCCTCCTTTCGTAGTCGCTCCCGAACCTACGGACGACTGTCTCCGCGGTCTCATCCATCTACCGCCACCTACGACATTACAATCTCTCACTCCTCCCCTTTTTGGTGGAGTGCAAGAATCAGACGAGTTACTCAGAACGAAGGGTCTCGAACTCCCTTTATTGCTCTATTACCTCCTCTCTTTTGAGTGCATTGCACTACACGGACTCAAGCAGGAACCTAATACATGGAAGATTACATTTTCGTAGAACCTTCGCAAATATGGATTTACTCCAATTATCAATACTGAGAGAGTTTTCAGCGCTATAATCATGAAGCAGATAGTGTACATTATGTGTTACGTCTACGAAATCATCATCTTGGCGAAAATAAAACTCTATCTCAAGATAACTTTGAGAATTTGGTTAAACTGTTCCAAGTCAATAATATTGTTCCACTGGCTTATTTACACGGTGTCAAGATTGTGAGAAAATTTGGACGAGAGATATTGTCTCAGAACGCTTATCTCGAAAGAGCTTTTTGGACAAATCGGAATGATTTATTTCAAGGCAACATCCAGTCCCATGATCCAGGCCAGTTTTTTATGGTGAAAAAAGTATCTTCAGAGCGCTAAAAGGCTGAAAGTATCCATGTTCCCTGCAAAGCAGCTATAGGACCTTGTTGTATCTATCTACGAGTACTCCACCAGATATCACGGTTGCCGTGTTCATTCTTTCCAAACAATGACAAGACCCAATCCCCATTCTCTGTCAAGGAGTAAAACGCGTCATGTTATAATACAAGGAACAAAAAATCACAGATTTATCTATTCATGGCGGAGACTATGTTTTTCGTATCTATTTTGATGCAGACTGGTTAACGGATTGTAATAATCTTAGGAGTTCAAGCGAGATTACGACTTTTCTCGGTGACATTCTAATAAGCTGTACTTTATGGAGACCAACTACAATTTCTGTTTCAAGTTTTACAGCTGAATATGCGGCGTTAGTTGAAGTAGGTCGTGAAAGTATTTGGCTGCAATTTTTGATGTGTGAACTTTATCAATTTCCTGGAAGCATCTCTACCATCATTGTTACGACAGCCAAGGTTCTATCTCGTGGACACAACAAAACATCTGTCAAATGCATTATATGGGGTCGAAGTACCACTACATTCAAGATCTCACCCAGAGAAAATAGAAAATCGGGTGCGTGCCAAGTTCACATAAAAAATCCATTGTTTAATAAAAACTTCTCAGTGGTAGGAAGCTCATAGTAAATATATGCTGCTTTTTCTTCCATTGAGAGGGGTTGTTGAGAATGAATATTGCAATAGGAGCAACACGGACTATCGTAAGCACTACAACATTAACATAACCTCATACCGTATGTATGTGTGACACGTATCCTAACACTACAATTGGCAGACTAAATTGTCTTCACATGTAGTATCTCTATTGTCCAACTGGAATTGTTTAACACACGTCCTACACCTACGTAAAATCTGATCACTCCCCTTCTCACATTATTTATCCCCGCAATTTCTCATCTCTCAAAACTCTTCCTTTATAATCAGTAAGTACTCACCACTCATATGGGACATCATTGATGACATTTATATAATTTTTTCTGGTTTTCCTGCAACTTTAATGGAGCTCTAGAACCGCATATTTACGAAATATGGTCCCCGCCGTTCATATGCTCATCAGTCCCCAAAAATCATCCCCTTACATTAAACTGAACATTCACGTACCAACTTCATCCCCCTAAACATATATATTATACAGTCTATCTCCATCCCCTACAAGGACGAACTAACCGATATCATAGACTAAATTCATCCCTTCAAACCGACCCAGAATATATCCATCTTTCATTACCAGTGTTTATCAATTGGCCTTCTCTAGTAAAATATCCTCTTACGTACTACCATTTCCTCTCTACTCCCTGCCTTTCTACACCTATGCACCACACACACTTACTACCTCCCACTTCAGTCTTCACCATGCTCGACATTTATAAAGTTCAACTGTCATCTATATGACCACTCTAATCGTAATTCACTCATCTTTATCTTCCATATGCACCATAACTCTGCTATATCTCCATCTATATCTCTTTCGACGCATAATCTCACTCTAGTGCACTGTTTATCACATAATCGTCACCAGAGCATGTTTGTAAACTATTTAGCATCTTCCATAGCCGCTTCATAAGCAACTATGCTGACTTCACAGCATACAACTAGTTTCAGACATTCTTCACTACTCAAAATTGTCACACTTTCATATCTAGGTTCTGGAAGAAAACTCTGTAGGAAAACAAATCTCATCTACAATATATCAACAAACTGGAAACAAATTGATCTTTTCTCACAGTGAAATGGACTTCTCGTTACATCGACACTGATCATTATATTATTCTCCTTATGGTATTCTCTTTTGAACATAGTATGTTTTCAAAAGGATGGTCTCCAAATTTTGGACTTCTCACCCGCTGTTTTCGTTTCGCTTCCCTTGAGCTCGCATCAAACATTCGCCCAACTCCATTTCACATTAGTAATAAATCAATCCAAGGGATAATCCCTCTCCCACCTAATCCCTAAAATCCGAACTCTCCAACATCTAACCGCTTAATCCTCTCTTACCTGTTTTTGAACTCTTCAAATATCTACCTGCGTCATCACTTCCTACCTTGTGAAAACTATAGTTATCTTTTCATAGGTATTTTACTATATAATTGTCCCTCCCACTTGCGGATCCTGCCTCCTTCTGTTCTATTCATCTGCACTTCTGGCGCTATTTTCATAGGACGGTCCTGTTGGACAGTGTCAGGGTTTTGGAACGGGACCTTTCCTGCTCTTTTTGCGGCTTTTAGTGTTTCTAACACTATTGCTGAGTCTGCCAGTCCTTCTAGATGGTAAGACAGATAATCCCATCTATCTAAACCGAAGCCAAAGTTCACCTTTAAGGGATCGACAATGACACGTAAAAGTTTTCATCATAATTTTACTACTTGCTGTATCTTCGAGAGAAAATTCTTCTCCTGTTCAGGCGTAAAACTATTACATTTCACACTGCTGAACTACAAGTTTTGTGTCAGAAGTGAGAAGAGTAGTCTGTTTTTAACTGGTACACAGCCGTGTAATAGTGTTATAAACACTAAAATTCACCCTGACGGAATTTAACCCCGTCAGGGTGCCGAAAAGACCATCCTGCCTAACGTAAGATGCGGGTGTTGATGTGTTTGTGCGGTTCGGCGGTTGTTGGTTTGTCGCATTGACACGTGTTTTATCTTTCGCTTACTGCAAAGGGTCTTTTATTGTCATCAAAATTACTTAGTGGGTTGTTACGGTCACGAGGGCCAACAACCTTGTCATATGGAAAGTTTTTACAAATACACTTTTTTTTCTTCCTCTGTTTCTTTTTTTTCTTCCCCTGTTTCTTTTTTTTACACCCCTGCCTTCTACAAAACATCGATGCACCCCACAGATAGTCCCCCCGCAATTTCTTCAACAGACCAAACAATATCAACGTCAACAGTAGGTTACCGTCTGTTATGACCTATGATGCTTCAATATGCAGAAACAAAACGGCGTCTATTCAATTCACGATGTTCACAATCTGACAGTAAAATCATACTATTATATCGGTGTGGAGATTTCTTTGAATAATTTATTGAAGATTCCTTTTTATTTCACATCACTGTGGATTAGCATTAACGTGGAAAGATGGAGATAAATCACTTGGCACACGTATACCTATGGTAGGATTACCACATTTTTGTTTAGAGGATAAATTATCTATTTTATTATCGAACAATATTACAACTGGTGCTGTTTATCAATTGCCAAATAAATCATCAACACAAGTTAAACAATTGATGAAACGTGTAGTTACTAAGTTACTATCACTAGCTGCTGCTTCTCAAGATGCTAGTAAAATATCTTCCAATGTTGCTATTTGTATTAATAATGGAAATGAATTTAGTTTTGGTTTACTTCACACTGATGTTTGTATGGGCGAATTTAAAGTTTCGCAAGATCATTCAATTTGTAATGTAAAAATACTATTATCTACTATGCGCCCTCTCGAAGTTATTATCTCATCTTTTATAAAAAGATTCAAATAGCATAATGTTAAAAAACATCAAATCGTGTGAATAATTAACTTTCGAGATTAGACAGTGTAATAGATCAATTGTTACATTATTAACAAATAGCAAAAATTTAACCAAATCTTCAGACCGTGTAATAGGTGAGGCTGAAAGAACAATAAGACGTTACATGAATTTAATAATTTTGACAGCGCTGGATCATTTGGATGTAAGGATTTTTGGCAAGGTATTTATTTATGTTCCTTGATAAATAATTATTTATACAATACACTACACATACCAAGTGATATAATATTATTAAATAAATAAACAACATTTCACAAAGCGAATATTTACAATTAGATGAATTGGTACTAAATAATTTGGAATTATTGAACATTCACGTGATTACTATAAAAATAGGTCTTTGCAATTGGCAATTGATAGAACAGTAACGACCATTGAATAACATAGATTGAAAAAGTAGATTGTGAGACCTAGACTTAATTTGTAAAATCGTGATAATTATTCATAATGCTTCTCTTGATGATGATGATGATCATGCATGAATTGAATATTATTAATGGAAATGAATGGAATGATTTGATGGAAAACTCTGAATTTTTAATGCAACACACCGAAAATATAAAACTTAGACTACATATTCAGTTAAAAAATCCAAAATTATTCAGCAAAGCAAAACAAAACTGATAAATTAGGAAAATTTTAAAAATTGGGCTGCTCCAATTTAGAAAAAAAGACTTGGATGATATTTAGGATGCATGATTTCGCTTTTCTTCATGAAATACACTATCTGAACAGTAAAATGATATCCATCTCTACTGCGTCTTGTCTTTCAACACTATCAACAAATTGTCAAAATTTACAACAACATCTTCGAACACAACACATGTAAGTGAGACGGTTGCGCCTCAAATGGAAGAAGACGAAGACTTAAGTGACTTCGAGATTTTCAAAAACTGGGTAGCTGAGGAATTTCGAAAAAATAACGCGAGCAAACTACAGCCAACAGAAAGTGAGTTTTTATCAAGTAACTTCGACAATATCGAAAAACATCTCAATGACAACACCAGAATAACTATTCCTGACCCAGCCTTCCTGAAATATTATGCTCTTCAGCTACCAAATATTTGTCGTCAGTTTTCAAGCGACTGGTAGAAGATTGCACACCACTGGAACCAAAAAATTCAAATTCCACATCACTCAAATCTTTAGCAAAATTCATCTGTCAAGTTAGACAAGCTGAAGATATAGGTTTCGATTATGAAATGAATAATCTTTCTGCTCTAAAGGATAGTGAGAACATTATCTGTCGCGCCAGAAGATATATGTTTGCTGATGATAATGGTACTTTTTTGCCATTTGGTTACACTGACTTGTCATTAGATCAACTGGAACGTATTAAATATTTATTGATGAAATATATAACACATGCCTGGAAAAATAATGGAGAAGAATTTGGCGAAAATACTTTTAAGAGTTATGTTTTAGGGGTTTCCCGTGCTTTTAAAATGAATTGGGGATACAATTTAGATTTATTCAAAGGTCCGGAGATGTAAAGGAAGGAATTAATAGATCGGTAAATTGTAGGGCACGCCTAATCCAGGCTAATGGAAATCATTCTGTTTCACATAATTTATTCTGCAAAGAAGATATCATCTAATTATACAGATCCAAGTCTCTTTCAATAAATCATGCCCAAGGATTTCTGACGAGAACTGTATTTCCCATTGGTTTGATAACTGGTTTTAGACCAAAATCATTGGGTATGATTGAATTAGGTCAATTCCAAAAGGTGAAACTTAGGGGAGAAGATGTTTGGAAAATAAAAGGCATGGTGGGTTCTCTAACAGGGAATTCTAAAACACATAGAGGTGGGTGTAATTAATTGAGTGAGAAACAACATGAGGTTGTGGTTTTTAATGAGGCATCTAAATCTGATCCTGAAATTAATTTCTACGGAGACATAGAAAGGTACATCGATTTACGTGTGAAAGCTGAAACAGATTCACAGAAGTTTTTCATGGGTGTCAGTCACCCTGATTGTACCGATGAGTCCAGTTTTTTGAAACGGAGAGGAATAGGTAAAAATCGCTTTCGCACATTGATGAAAATTTCAAGTTTAAATGAAGGAATTTCTGGTGATATAGAGAAATGCTGGGTTGATACCCATGGTTTGAGAAGTTCGTTAGTTACGTCTCTTTTTGAAGATGGTAATGCTGATTCCTCGGTGAGCCAGAAAATAGGACACCAAAGAGTTGAGTCACTCAAGAGGTATCATCATTTTCGAGGAAACATTGCACGCCAGCAACAGCGAGACATTTTAGGAGAGCCCGTGGAAAAAGGCTCGTACTGAAGGATATACAGCTTCATCTTCGAGCCTACAGACTGATTTCAGTCAATTAGCACAATTCGGCAACATACTTGAAGGAATTGTGAATGTTAACATCAACATTCAACAAGGAGCTTAATCAAAACCGAAGTCTACCGATTCGGATCATGATTACGAAATTTGGGGATTTCATGCTTTTTACACTGGAAAATTTGCAGTAACTATTTCATACTGGTACCTTCACATTTATGATTTATTGGTCCGGTACTTGGACTTTTGGATAATCTTGACTAAATAATTCTTCGAAATTTTATTTTCATTTCAAGAAAAAGGTTATTATCCGGCCCCGCAGGCAAATATATGACATTCTCCCGCCCCGACCGGAGAATATCTGATATTTTCTCCCCATTTTCGATATTTCCCGGCCAGCCGTGTGACAAGTATGAGTTGTCGCATAGGTTCGAGGGCAAATATTGGTTCGACGGCGAATACAAAGCCCGAGAACCAATATTTGGCTCTAGAACCTATGCGACAACGCATTTGTCACATGGGACAGGTATGAATGGAATAAACACGTGTGAATGGATTTCTATATGTTTTATTTTATTCACTTGTAAGAAGGCAAGTGTATTGTACAAAAAGAGTCAAACTTTTACAAAATTAATTACGAGAAGTAATAATATTAATATGAAATAATAATAATAAATGAAAATGTTTTTAAATTTGTGTTATTGTTTGTCATTTGTATGAAGGCATGATTATTGCATAAAACATAAACGTTCTGCAAAAATTTTATAAAAATTTTAAATTTTATGACTTCTTTTAATTAATTAATTTCATTAAGAGAGGTCATAAAGAATTTGTCTTTCAAAAGAGAAAAGGTGTGGGGAAGAAGGAAGATTATATAAAATATTAGTTAGAGTGATGAGGGATGACCAGACGAGTTTAGTCAAGTTGCTCAGAGAACTTTCTTTATAGAAAAAAGAAGGCCTCTATTAGGCGCAATAAAACTAAAAATGTCGATAAAGTAATGAGTAGTAGTCAGATATTAATACGTGTACGCGACTGTAGTCGGCACACTATTTGTTTCGTGACTTAGTGACAAAGGTACTATGTCGACAGGTTTAGTTGCTCTGTGACGTAGAGACGAACGTACAGAATTCTCTTAATTAATTAATTTCACTAAGAGAGGTCATAATAATATTAAAAATATTATTTTAAATTACTAAATCAATTTTCCAGTAATAAGTCGTATTAAATCTAATGATTATATGACTTTTCTGTTAATTATTCGAATTTTTTCTGACAATACATTATTCGGTGATTGTGATGTTCAGTAATTTTGGTACATATACCTAAAGGAAAGGGCTGACTGTGATCAACATTTTGAAATAAGGAAAGAAACAAGAAAATCAAACTAACGTATATACAAGACACCGGAAATCAATTCATAGCATTGTCAGCCGCACAATCCGTCATCGTGCTCAAAAGAAAAATGACATCTACGCATGTCAGCGAGACAGTCTATAGCGATGACTCAGATTTTGAGTCATTTATGCCTCCAAAATCAAATCCACTTCCACCACCAAGTATCCTACAAGATTATACACCTTCCAATTTTTCTGCACCTTCCAGCTTGTCTGCTATATCTACTTCAACGCGTCTGCCTACTTCAGAACAGAAACTTATTGGAAAGTCCATCACATCAAATACTACAAAAAATAATCGTACATCCCTCCGTGCTCTTTGTTTATTCGTTTCCGAGAAGGATGGTTATCGTGGTAAAGATATATTACTCGTCAGAAACTGTTCTCTTTAGATGAAAGTAACTACATTCCACCTGGTTTCAAAGATTGGACTACAGAGCATTTACAACGAATAAGATATTACCTCATCTAGTTCGTGGCTAATCAGAAAGTTAAGAATGGTGGCGATGAAATGCCGACAACTTTAAAATCATATGTATAAGGTATTCAGAGATATTTTGACAAAGATTGTCGTTACAAATTGAACCTAACATCTGGTGAATCTTTTGCATGTCCAAGAGAGGGCTTGCTTTCAGTAATTGACAATAAATCCTGTCTTCTTTAAGAAAAAGGATTTCATAGTCAACATCATAATGTTCTATCAAAGCAAGATCTATTACAGTTGTATAATTCATCATCTTTGTCACGCGAAACTGGTAAGGTTATCAAAATAGATTGATTTGTACTATCGGTATTTTAACAGCTATGCGACCTACGGCACTAGCTTTACTAAAGTTAAGTCAATTTAAAAAAATCAAGTTGGGAAATGATGTTGTGTGGAAAATCTCTGAATATATCAGTAGTTCTACTGGTACCTCAAAAAATGCATCAGGTAGGTGGAAATCAATTGGACAAAGCCCTACATAAGTTTGTGTATGGAATGAGAAGTATGCAGATGGACACATAAATTTTTATACGGATATTGATGACTACATGAGACTTCGGAACTTTTTGGCTCCAAATTTGGATCTGTTCTTTCTAGCAATTTATTATAGAGCAACCAAGATGTCAAAATTTTTCAAGAACCAACCACTTGGAAAGAACTCTTTCTTAAAGTTTGCTAAGACCTGTTGTGCAATTGAAGGTATAGAGGGTTCTGGTACAAGATCTTGGGTGACCACTCATGGCTTACGCGGTACGTTGCCTACCTTACTTTTTGAAGCGGGACGCTCAGACTCATCTGTTTCGCTGCGTTCAGGACACCGCGACCCGAGGTCGCTGAAGAGTTATTAAAACCTCCGTGGAGATAGTGGACTGAAACAACAGCGGGATATTCTACAAGATATTTATATCCCTTCTAGAAAGTTACAAAGATTGGAAGATGTCGAAAGACTTGGAGATGTACCAAACAGACCATCTGTTACGCCGAGTATTGGAAGAAGTATTGAAAATAGTAGTGATAATGGAACCAATAGTGCACATGGATATCCATCATTGCCGATGGATGTTGGAACTATGTTTTCAAACATTGCAACTATGCACGGGAATTACATGAGCATTGTCATCAACTACGGCCGTGCAGATTCTGTGCCAACCAATGAAAAATAGGTTTCAAGCAAAGCGGATACAGTAAAACATTAAAATAAAATTGTTGGAGTTTGGCCCGTTTTATTTTTTATTTTTTCAATTATTTTTGGAAAAATAACTTGATATTCGCCCCGTTTAGGTAAAATAATTTTATATTGTCACTCCTTCTTGACATATTCTCCCCCTGTCCATGCGACAAGAGTAGGTAAGCACGCATACCATGATATTTTGTCAGGCAGTGGAGGGGGAAACTTTTTAGGGAAAACAGACACGATACGTGTAATTATCATTTTGATTCTGCTGACTCATTTTCATGTATTTAAGTCATGCTGGAGCCCACATAATTTAGCAGGAAGAAGCTAGTTAGAACTACGTAAAAAAGAACACCGAGGCGTAAAATCATCAGCCCAGGTAATCTTGTCACTTACCTGACCAGGTTCAACAAGTAGAGTTCATCGTGCCCCGACAAGTGCGAGAATTTCAGAAAAGCATTTCGTCCCTGCAACCGCTGGTCCAAAGGGACGGTGGACAACTGCCATACCGTAGTTGGAAGGCTATAAACTAAATAGTTTTGGGCCTATTACACGTGTGTAAAGGTGTAAATGATAACCTACGTCAGCACGTATTTGTCAAAACGTTCGTCGAGTTGACCAACGTCTCAAGGATACATTAGGAAGAGGGATATAATAATAGTTAAAAACAGGAGGACGAGTATAACATACATTTAGTTAGGTGGAACCATGAAGGCGCACGACAGTTATAGCTTTCAAAGCCAAATAGGAATTTGGCAAAAATATGACGCCAAAACAAACTCCCGTACTAGGAGGACTTAGATCCGGAAAAGTATCGGTCCAATACCACTAAAAATTAATATTACCCGGACTCCCATAATGGAAAAAGGCCAAACAACAAACACTGTACAAACAGATAACGAAAAGGAGCCAATATTTCAATTACAGACTAACCAAATTTGGGGAAAGGGGGGACTCGGAGGAAAATTTTAACGAAAGAAACAATCAGCCATAACCAAATTACTCGGATGACCCTGACCCAATACCCAGAAATCCACCAAAACAGAAAATGAAGCCACATGAAGCTGAAATCAATGAATACAATGAGGGGATATACACAGCTTACCAGAAAACCAAAATGAGATGCGAAATATTATGGCAGGACTTTATTACTGGCCTTAGATCACATAGTTCGAAGCTGGGCAAGAACAGTGGTAATTTAGTGGAGTGATTTGCTTACGTCAAGAGGAATTTATATCGATTTGGACAGAAGAAGAGCCCCAGTGGAAGGAATGGTAGACATATTGTATAGAGAAAATCAGAAAAGCTCTAAAAACGAAAACTACTAAAACGTGGAGATGAAAACGACGGGCGAAACCAGAGGAGAAACAGGACAAACACACGCAAGAAAAGTCGAATCAAATGAAAAATCAAACCTAGTTTCAATAAAAGACCAAATAAGGGCAGACTTCAACCATAAGGGAGGCACAGAGAATGAGATAACACCAATAAAAGGAGTTTCGAAGGAAGATCCAAACGATTCAGATGATGATGGCAATGAATAATCATCAGAAGATGATGAAGACAAGGATAAGAAACACTCCGGAACATAAAAAACCGAAATTACAAGACTAATTCCAGGAAATTCCAACGAAACCCACTCGGAGTCAAGTTCCTGCAGGTTCCAGGGAACACAGAAATCCAAAGAGGAAGGGGGTAATGACAATCATAAAAGCATACGATGGTCAACTCACCTTCTCTGACCTTTACATGGAAGACTTTGAAAATATCTTCGAACTCTATTCTGAAACAGTGGCAAATTGTGATGCAAATGATGAAGAGACGAGAAAAGAAATGTTCACCATGCTGAAAGATAACGCCAGATCACTCTTTGACGAAACAGAAAGAATTGTGTGACATTCGAGGAAGGAGTAGAGTTTCTCAGAGCTTGGTTCAACTCAAGCGACAACGAGTCTCGATTACTGGCGTAATGGCACTCAATGATGCTAACTGATGCAATGAAAGGAAAACCCGGAGCCTCAGACATATAGGTATTCCGTGAATTCGTAGATAAACTAATTAGTCTGTGATACCAGTTACACGAAGATTACCGCACGGATCGATATCTCAGCGATCGGTTGATGACAACAATCAATATCTCAAGCATTAATGACTCCTTGACGAATAGAGTCCCTCGAAACCCTCATCAACTAATTAATCGTGTCGGGAATCGCTAGTCGGGAAAGAAGAACACATCTGGCTCCACCCTCAGGGTGGTAGGAAATCCAGGCTGGTACTCCTAGCAGGAAGAACAGATGATCCGAGCGGATTAGATTCTGGAGGAGAAGAGTTACACAGCATTGGTTAGAATTATGGCGGTGACAAAAAAGGAGAATGGAGACATATGGGAGAGGAGTATATATTCAAGGAAACCAACAGCGACAGGGTAAAAACGACAGCAGATGCAGGATAGCTTCCAGTTGGTTAATGTTTGTTAAAGGTTGCTTTGTATGCGGTAAAGACTACTACGTAAACCAGAAGCACCCCGAGGAAGAATTAACGGGTGCTATCAACAAACTAAAGAGCCAGCATCTCAAAGCATTGATATCTATCGACGATTTAGTTTTCATCATCACGTTTTGTGAAGAATATATGGATATTGAATATGACAGTAATGTCCATGTCGAATGGGCGGAAGACGAATCGGATGACGAAGAAGATGGGGATAGTTTTGGATTTGTTGCAGACTCTGATCTTAAATATATATAGGTGAGAATTAGTAACTCTGCATTTTTCATGGAATGTCTGCGTGACCAACCAAAACCACAATAATGGAATCCATGTATTCATCATAATTATATATCGAAGGTCCGACAAGATTCAAGGAAATATGAATCGACACCTGTTGCAATATCAAAAGTATAATCTCACAAGATCAATACGTTGTATATTGTAAGGAATTTGGATTAGTAAATGCGATGATACCACTAACTAGTAGAGCAGTTACGGGTATATGGAATGCCCTTACTAGTAGGATCAGTACATATGAAAATTCCATTTACAAAACTCGGCATAGTAATTGATGTTGAGTTCATAGTTTTATAACAGAAGGCACCTACTTTGATGTCAATGAAGTAAATGGTTACTAATGAGTTAGATATCAGTATCCAGAAAAGATACATCAATTAGAAAGGAAAGAAACAGAAATTGAAGTTCGAAAATTATTTCCTCATACACGAATGGTCACCATCAGATCTCCAATATGTATTATACACGGAAGCGGGATTTAGAAAGATCCACAAATCTTTCGTCCACCATTCTATAACTGCAACAGAAGGGCTGTTGAGAAGAACAAGCCAGGCTGTGTTGGACCTAGAGACAAGAGGGATAATAGAACGTATCGCAGAGGAATGTAAACCATGCACCGTATATGCAAAGGCACCTTGGAGATTCAATCTGACAGTCGGATCGAATGGCATAATAGTGTACATGTAGATACCATGTTCTTGCAGGATAAACCCGTACTGTACATGGTGAACTTAGCAACACATTTCTCCGCGACAGCTTTCCTTCATTCAAAATCCACAACTGAAGTTGGAGGGTCATACAAGGCTTATGGAACCTCGTCTATGTCGGACCACTTGACCACCTTACCGACGGCCAAGGCTCAAATTCCGTCACGAAGGAAATGAGACAGAACTAGGAATCGACAGTGGTGACACTTCACGAATCCCCTGTGGAAAAACCAGGAACTGTCGGAACTGTAGAATGGTATCAAGCACCACTCCGGGCAGCGTACCTCAAGATCAGAATGGAGTTGGGACATGACTGTACACATGTAGAATGTTTGAGGATGGCCGTGTTCTCCGTAAATTCCACAATGTGTGTCGAATCGAAATTCTCTATTTGATAAAAACGAGTTCGTACGACACGGAAATGACGAGGTGATGTTGTTAATGATGCTGATGATGATGTTGACGATGATGAAATGATGTTGACGATGATGTTTTCGATGATGAGATAATGATGATAATGTCGAGATGTTGATGCTGATAATAATTAGTTGGACGATGATGTTGAAGATGATAACTAAGTGATAAAGGAATTTGTGAAAAGACGCAGGTACACAAATCTACGATGATATTGAAAATTGTATAAAACAACCTGGTAGCCGAGGCCAGCGTTGGGGCCAATGCGTTGAAGTGCGTAAGAGGTCAAAACAGTAGGAGCCTCTCTAAGTGAATAGCGATGTGGAATAGGTCAAAAAAAGTGAAATCCCCGTTAATTAAATAGAGTCAGAGGGAATATGAAAATGTTAAATGTACGGTATCCGCTCCTCGTTGGAGTGCGGGATCGCCCGTTACTCTACTACAGTTAAGTAGTTTCGCAGATAGCCTGGGCTGAAAACATGTCAGTAACTTCGTCAACTATACTCGCGGTTTACAACGATCGGGCACTCGTCTTGGCGTGGGGATTGTTCTGCTCCTTGCTACAAGGGTTAGCTTGTCAGCGGATGCGTGGTGGATTGATCTCTCGTTCCGTTTCATTCCTTGTCTCCCGATGCAATTAGGTTTTCTGCATCTTGTTGTAGCTGGACGTCAGAAAAAATTGTAAATGTCTGTGATTCTCTTTATTGTTTCTCAGCCCGAGCCGCGGAGCTGGATATTAATAGGGATGATTCCGCATGAAATCAACTGATTTTCTTAAACGTGAAATATAATATTGGCGTTAGCGTAAGCTAAATCTAATTATTAGAATTAGGAATTCGAACCTAGTTTTGACAGATAAGCACACGTGTACCTCTACACCATCTGGATGAGCTGTGGACGCACACTGTACAGTACAGCGCGTCGCGTCATCGTGAGCGGGATGTGTATTCTACTGTATAGTAGTATACATCGTAGGCAGTCAGTATGACTTGTCTCATGCTTTAATGGCATGTCATAGGAACGATCGTCCTTGTTTCCTCCCTTGCACGTTGGCTTTTCGCGCCATGAACATTTCCCTTGTTCGGGTTCCTACCCGCTTACGGTTCCCCTTCTCGTTTATCTCCGCCGCCTTCATCCTCCATCATCCAACATCATCATTAACATCATCGTCGATATTATCGTCGTTAATATCTACTTCTCCCTTATCGTCATCAATATCATCGTTATCATCCTCATATTTATCATCATAATTATCATCATTATCATTCGCATCTTTATCATCATTATTATCCTCATCATATATCATCAATATCATGCTCATCATTATCATTATCATTTATCATCCTCAGCTTTATCATCATCGTTACCATTATCATCCTCAGCATCCGTCATCGACATCATTATCACCCTCATCTTTCACTGTAATCAGTATCATCATCTTTCTCCCGTCATCAACATCTTCCTCCTCCTTCCGTCTTCGTCAACCTCTCACCTTCCTCCATCGTCGTCATCCTCATCTTTCCGTCAGTCGCGTCTGTTGTCCGTGTCGTACGAAATAGACAGCTATCAAATGGATGGGACGATTCAACAGAAATAGTACGAAGGCGCAGAGGTGGATGAAGGATAATATTGGACGAAGGTAATCCGAGGA
This sequence comes from Odonthalia washingtoniensis, assembly GCA_032358235.1. NCBI lineage: Eukaryota > Rhodophyta > Florideophyceae > Ceramiales > Rhodomelaceae > Odonthalia > Odonthalia washingtoniensis. The sequence continues at coordinate 8,168 of JAULBU010058914.1, read as the reverse complement.
GGGTAAAACATAAACACCAGAAGGAGAAAATGTAATTCTCATAAAAGATAAAAACCGAAAGAAGGTTGACAGTCAAAATTGTACAGGCCACAAAACTCGGTAGGCTACGCCAATTGCGAAATGCTATACGTATAATAGTACAAAGAAAGTAAATCAGAGAGACACGACAGAATTACATGCAAGAGGCCGATTCAGACCGACTACAGTAATCATGTGCACTTGTCGAATGCAAGGAAGGCCAAACGGAAGCTGTATCTACACGATAGAAACGACACCTATTTGTGTAATGATGAGTTCCCCTTACAGTGCCTCGAGGGACAGAGGATCATACCATGTCAGACTGACGAAACCAAAACGAAGCGACACGTGGGATTTAATAAGAGATAGGATTGTAATATCTAATCCATCGATTTGAGTAACTAGTATCAAACCTTCTATTAACAGTAGAAACCCATTACACGTATTATTATCGTTCAGTTTGACCTCAAATGTACTATATGTACCGTCATTGACACAAAAACATGAATTTAATAAAGAAGTCAAACATTTTACGACAAAACCCAGAACCGCACCTTTTCAATCCGAAGCGACCTTCTCAACGTGAGACATCCCCGGGATAAGAGACATATTCACCGAACAAGACCTAGGACCAGTCAACCCCAGTCTAGAGGAGCAAACGCAGTCCCTACGTCGAAACGCGTGCCCGATTTCTCTCGATTTCACCCGAATCGACGGAGCATTAACGTGTCTCTAAAACCAGACGGCCCGTGAAAACACTTAGCTGTGGTAGGGATAATGGTTTTATTGCTCTCCAAAGGCCTGCGTTATAAAATATTTTCACTTACTTTTACCTTTAATCGTTTTATTCATCGTTATATCTGCATTTTCACTTATATAGTTCTTTCTTTAAAAATCGCGTTTCTATGCGTTTTTGAACTTTCAGCCTCGGCTACCCTGTTTCATTTCGATAGTTTAAACTTTTAGTCGACTAAAGCATGACTCCGCAACAACCGAACCCGAAAACGAAGAATGCAAAAGGGCAGGCGACAAGACAGGCAGCCGGTCAAGGTGACCATCCTGTGAGTACTTCAGAGCGTCTGCGAGGGCTTCTTCCACCTCCGGCATTACCGGAAACGGGTGGAGCTTCGAGCAGTGGAGCTCATCAGAGATTGAACACAGCTTATATGTAACTAGGGACAGATGTAATATTTACACCGAATTATCTCACTCTGGGTGAACCAGCATCGCCTTCATCGGTGACGTCTGATACAGACACTGAATTTTTTTCCAGCGATAAAGCATATGAAACGGGAGTAAAGTTACCAAAACCTGACAGATGACCCGATCCAATCACTGGGGACGCAATACAGCCCGAAATGGGTATAACACGCGATAAAGATGAAGGAGTAATCCGACGACCTCCTCAATGTGTTTAGAGAAACAGGTCTAGAGGGAGAATCGCTATGGTTAGACTTTATAACGTCCTTCCGACCTGACACGATTAGAACGTGGGGAAGAATAACTTTAGTAAAATGGGCCGAATTCCTTGTGAAGATAGGGGTCCATTTGGAAGAAGGGAGACCCGTGTCAAAAGCTCAAGTCCTGATCGACATCCTTTATATATACCAGCACATGAGCTACGAGAAGGGACAAGAGGTAGTACTAAATGAAAGGAAGGACCAGATATCATAAAGATTGGTAAGGAAAACCACGAGTCACTTCATTCATCGGGACAGAGCCTATAACCTCAACAAGGATGTAGAAGGAGGTGATTAACCGACGAGGTACTCTGAACCCGATCCCAGATATATACTAGGGAAACCTACTTCGTATCTTCGGGACTCGCTAAGTGAATTGCAGGCCTGACACTACCCAGCATAGAAGATTGTAAATGGCAGCACCCACTTCCCAACAATAGCAGTCACCTGCCCGCCAGACGGTGACAAAGATCCAGAATAATCATCGGATGAGGGAGTGGATAATAATGAAGGAAGACGTCCACTATAAAAGATTAAAGCACCAAAAAGAAGGCCACCAAAGCCAGAACCATATGGAAAAGGAAGAGAAGGTGATGCCATGAAAGAGGAACTGAAGTAAAACAGCTACACACCACTTGGAATAAAGCGGTTTAATGCGCGCATTTTCCGGGAAGACGACCTTCCATGGGAAGTGGGACGAGGACTTGGACAATTTCATCAACCTATTTAACACGCTGGCCACCATGTGCGAAGTTTACGATGTACCAAAGTTCAAAGCAATCCCCGTCATACTCTCTCGTGACGCGTTGAATTATTACGCAAACAACGGCAAGGATTGTGTGGGATTTGATGGGACGATGACGGTCCTGCAATATTTGTACATCTCCGACAACAAGAAAGACAGGATATTGACGAATTGGGAGACGAAGACGTTTAATCAAGCCATGGTCGACGGTCGAAACCAGTCAGAAGTGACGGTATTCTGCAAATTTGTGGTGCGTTGATCTTTTTGCAGCACCAGCTCGATGCCACTTACCTCACGGACAGCTTTTTCATGGATAGACTATTGACTGCGGTAAATATCCCAGCTGTACAATCGACCCTCTGTCACGAAATTTCAAGGAACCTGTCAACCGTGTGGCAAACCAGTTGTGCGACAAGGAGAGGTCCGCCGGATCGAACAGTGGTTGCATACTTCTTGAAGAGGTGTCTAAATAGTCTACAGCTGGAGGCTACTGGGAAATTTTATTGTTGAAGGTCAGGATCAATGGTATATTTTAAGGCAAGTACGAATCTACCAGGCAGGATGTTCTCATTAGGCGGGATTTCTTCTTTCAAAACCGCTTGGAAAGTCCCCCGTTTGATTAAATTCTTCATTTTGGTTTTTCTGGCGCGCATCATCTCTGGTGAAGTGGATCTCGGATCAGAAAGTGGGATAATTTCTGTGAGGAAGATGTCATCTTCAATCTGTGGCGTTCGGTAGGAGACGAAGAAGTCATTCAATTCGTTAAAAAGGAGTTAGAAACGGAACTTGGTGAGTGGTATGGCTTAATTTTTGCAATGGAGAAAGGACGTGGCTTTGAGAGAAGCTCATGAATGAATACCAGTTTTGATACTCGATCCAAATAGGAAACCTTGAACTGCCCTAGATATTCGCCGTTCTTATTGGTATGCCCTTTTCCCTCCAGACTAAAATCTGATCACCAAGTTCATAAACAGCGTCCGTTGCCTTTGGTACGTTATGACAAAGTGCCCTTTTCATTCGCATCTTGTCAATATGTGATCTCATCTCGTTCCTAATCAGTACAGAAAGTTCCCCCCTTTCATCTGTTGTGAGACGTCGACCAAATTCGCTTGGCATGTATATCCTAGGATATTCGCCAAACAGGAGAGCCAATGGAACCAAACCTTCAGGCTCTGCCGTGTCGTTTACGGCTTTGATTGATAGTGTCAGAACTACATTAAATTCTGATTTAGAATGTAGTACCAATGTGTTGCGCACCTTCGTTTGGATTGGTTCATGATATCGCTCACAAATGGTCATACCATTGTGAGCTTCGATACCTGTCTCTTCGACTTTAATTCCCTCTAGTGAGGCCAAGCATATGAATTTGTCTCCAAAATTGGACCCTTGATCTACAATAATGCGGTTAGACAGTCCGTTGTAGATCGTGGTCCAACATTTAATGAGGGAAGCCCAAACGGTAGCACTGTCCATTTTTGGGAGTAGTGAGGCAGCACTGAACCGTATGCCCTCATCGATAATATGCAGGATTGCATGTTTGGCTTTCTTAATTGATTTGTAGAAAATATCCAAATAGATACGCTCGTTAAACCTTTCAGAGTCTGAGCCAAATGATACCTTGAAGCGTAGAGGGGCGGAAGAGATCCTTTGGCAAGGGACGCACATTGAAGTGATGTCGTTCAATATGGATAGTGTCTACGGGTCGGCCTCGGACGGGTTGGTACGCCTAAGAAAGCTGAAAAGTTTCATGGGCGTAGGATGGAAAAATGTCGGTGCAGTCGAGTCAACTCTCCTTTGTTGAAGTTGATGTCAATATTGTCCACTGGATGAAGGTATGCAACTGGGATGATGAGCTTCTGTATAGTGGGACAAACCATTGTTCCAGGTAGCAAACCGTTCCATTATTTCTGAATTGTTTTCTCCGATCCAACTTGTTGTTGACGTTATCGATCATAAGTTCCTGCTTATCAAGGATGATTAGTCCGACTTCTCCTCTGTTAGAGCCAAAAAGAGTTTTGCTTGTGAACACCAGCCCTTCAAAGACTCCCTCCCAGTCGTCGAAGTACTCCCCGAATTTCCCACCGTTGCCGTTGTAGTGGCAGAAGATATATTCACAGCGCAATCATCTCTTGCACATTGTAGATTGTCCTCAGCAGATTCAATAGCGCACGCCACAGCACCAGTAATGGAATATTCCACACTCACATCCTGACAGACATCAACCTCTTCATCTGCAACAAAAAAGCGATTAAGCTCATCCACATCTATATCTTCAATAGCCCCGATTGATTGTAGGTTGCGCATGCCCTCCTCTACATCCTTCATAACATCCACCTCAAAGGTGTTATCCAGGTCCTGCGCGTCCTCTCCAGTATAGTCCGGAGAATCTTCAAGATCTCTTATGTACTTTGCGCCTTTTTCTTTGGCATCTGCAGAACGCGCGTCCGCCATCAGTCGATCTTGCTCAAAGAATGTACCGTTGTGTGGCTTCAGCGCACAATCGATTTCCCCTTGAGTTTGTGCCTTCAAGTCACGAAGACGTAGATCTTGATATGGGGCTAGTATCTTTGACTTCAGCCACCCTTTCAACACAATGGATCGTGGAACCTCGTCCCATGCCTGATCCATTAGGCAAACGCCGTCGTATATAGTTACTGCCTCCGTCAGCTTGAACGGTTTGCCAACCTTCATGGCTTCTTCGAGGTACTTCAATGCATGATTGACCAACAGACGATGGAGAGCTACCTTGAGTGACCTTCCAATACCTAATTCAACTGGTTGTAAGGCCGATATAGTATTCGGGGTAAGACGTTGTTCAAAGATGTGATCATATATGTCGTCATCGACTGCATGGGCAGAGTAATTGTCCACTAGATGCAGTACCATTCTTCCTTGTTGGCGGAAAGTTCGATTATGCTCTTTCACTTTCTCCTCCCACAACGTTTTCGTATTCCACGAGTTCTTCTGCGAGAAGAAGTAAACATCGAGAGAGATAAGAGGGTCAAAGCGTCTAGAGAAACTTTTCGGCCTCTTCGATTTGCCAATAATTACTAGAGGGGCTTTTCGTCCATGTACAAAGACGGTGAGCACTGCAGTGAGTCTATTCTTGATGCGCTTGTGAGCCGTGGGATTGTCGGTGGTGCAAACTGTGCGACTAGGAAAGTAACGGTACAAAACGGCAACCTCATCTGTGTTGGAAAGTTCCTGTACATCCCAGTTGCATAGTACCTTTCTCAAACGTGCTTGATTTTCTGCCACTGTGCCCGCATCCAAAAATCCCAACTCCCCTCACGGTTTCATTCTTTTGTACTTGCGGCGTTTCATAAAGTTCTGAAACTAATGGGAACTTTCTTTGAAACGTTTCAACTATTCAATTGATGCGAGCCTGTCTGCTGAGGGTTCAGCTTCTGTGTCCTCCAATTGCTTCACGATCTTTTTACGGATATCTAAAGCCAAAACATCCACGACGTCCTCTCAAAATATGGATTGACCATCCATAGCATCAATACACGTGGGGATATAAGTATCCAATGCATCTTCGATAATCTCAAAGGGGGCGTAGCGGATGTTTTATTTCTTTGCGGTCGCAGCATCTGTCACACTCATAGTCGTAGCGGCCTTCTTTTTCCATTGATAAATGGCAACGCGAGGGCATTGCAGTTTTTTGGAGATCAAAAGTGATGTATGTGGGAGATTTGTGTTGCCGTTGATGGCAGGTGTACCGAATTACCCATCCAGATGAACGCCAAGCAACTTGAGGGCGTCTTGTTTCGTTTTCAAGCCGACTGCAGTTCTCTTTTTCATTGTTTGTACAAATGAACAAACAGGGCAGTGATTGTCTGAGTGGTTGACTTATCTCTCTTGATTCACTTTTGTCCATGACTACATGCTCTTTATAGTCTGCTTAATGATCTTTGTGAGCTATCTGAGCTTTGTGAAATTTGGTTTGCTTTGGTGAACGCATAGTTTAAACAATCGTCTATAACGGCCAACTTCCAGAAATAATCCCCGTAAAATCCGGACCAATACCTGAAAAGCCAAATGTTGGCTCACACGTGGACACGTATGTCCTCCAGTTGTGACACAACTGATGTTATGACAGAAATGGGCTTTTTGGGTGTCCAGGAAAAAAGTCATAAAACCGGGCATCAACTCTGTACTGTGGTGTAGACCAGAACTAATCACTGCAGCGATTCTTCCTCGTTGAACCGCTGCTTCTGTATCATTGAAAGGGTTCTTTGTATGATACAGTTATACGTGATGGGAAAGGAGAAATGTAACATACAGGCACATGTAGCGAGTGTTCTATTTAGAGAGTATCAAAATTATGTCAGGAAAAAGAAACTAAACCTTTGACGTCAGTAGGAGAATCAGCAAAATTAGTAACGGCAGGAGAATATTTATATCGTGTCAAGTCGTAAAATGAAATTCAGATAATAGTGATAATAGCGCGTCTCAGGAGTACGGATTAATATTATCATAGGGTGATGAATTTCAGTTGTTCCTAATTACATTTCCTTCAGCTATTTTGGCGTGAAGGTCAAAGTTAAGGGAAGATAAGTTCAAAACAGAACTTTTATTCTTTCCTCCTAGATAACCTGAAAATAATTTCCAGCCTGAAAATAGTGCCAGTCTCCGGTGATGACGCTCCATCGTGGTAGATGCCCTATAGCTGTATTTGGGTGCATATCTTGGATTATACTGATTAAATAGGGAGAATAAGAGTTCTGAAAGCACTACAATCTTCCACCAATGATACTGTCACAGCATCCCAGAGCACGGTTCAGTGTGATATACTCTAATTTTTTAGTTGTCTATATGGCTCAGACTAGACCGAATATATGTGACGGAAAAAATCATCGCAGTAACGCCTGTCGAAAAAAAATCTGATAAGTGAATATAACATTACTAAACCGCTACTCGCGGTAATTGAATCTCGATTTCCTTCTACGTGCGGATACCTCGATAACAGAATATACGTGTACTTGTTCAAAAGTGTACGATACAGCTGCCAGTGGTTAAGCGGGTGCAACCAAAATTACCTAATACGGCTAAATAGTTTCGCAGTATGGTTTAGATTTGCAGTCTAGTTCGCGTCTTCGTCGACCCTAACGCTGTCGGTATTATCTGGTACGCATTGCTGCGTGAGAACCATTTTACTCCTCGATGTTGTGATTACCCGGTCCTTGGGCGTGTTTTTGATTGGACCATTTCTCCCTATTTGTGGTAATCTCTATCTCTACCTGTCGCTGATATCTGCTGGCTGTCTGAGTTTCTTTTCAAAATTTTCTGTGTGTTTTTATTAATCTCCTACACTCCTCATCGAGCCGGATATATATGTATACTAATGATGAGATCAATCTGATCAATTGTAAACGTGTAATAGACTTCTACATTTAGTAGTAAGCTAAATGGCAGGAAATTTACTTAATTATTTTTCTGAGACTTTTCCTGTCAGTCAACAGTGTAAACAATCTGTATTTATACACGACTGGAACGTTACACCTTCTTCTTTCTTCAATCCATAAACAGTATTAAACATATCAAAACGTGACGAGTGAGTCATGAGACTTATGAACTGAGTGATCGGTGTCATATGTTTCGTGCGTAAACGCAGAGGAAATATCAAAATGTCGAACGAATAGGTCGTGGTGTCTAGAGTGAGCAAATATTATTCGAGATACTGTTTGTTAGCTGCATAGGCGCTTGTATTTGAAGGGTTTTAATGTATGTATGGCTTCATGTGGTCTCCTCTTATTGCCAAACGCAATTGATCAGATACAAAGTCCCGACAGCCCCAGCATCGGGATGAATAGACGAAATGGTTTCGGATTAGTATTGCATAGAATGGGTTATCTGGGTGAAACAGCCAAACGAGCATTTTTAGCCCTAACTCAGTTTGCCCATGCTCTGCAAACTCAATGAGGGGGTTCCATTCTCTCATT
>JAULBU010058903.1:0-11809 GCA_032358235.1 Odonthalia washingtoniensis | reverse complement strand
AAATTATAAAATTTCCAACATTTAATATGGACTGCTATCCATATGCTCAGAAAGCGAGCATGTACACACATACCTGGATCATAAAGAAGAAATAAGGACAGGTGAAAGCATTGAAATACCTGTTATGATAATCGGCGTTGTACAGTTGGAGGGGGATCGAATGAGGATGAACGATTGTTTAAAGAGGAGCGCCTGGGCGACCGCCTAGGTATATAGTTCTATGAATTGTATATGGAGTCTGTTGTTGAACAATGGTTCTTTGATCACCGGAAGAAACTTGATTCGCAGAGTTCGATTCAGGTCTATCACCACTGTCAGTACTATGATCCAAATAAAGAGGCTAAGAAGACGCCGCACTTATTGCAGTATTTTGAACTTCATTGCCTTCAAAGTTGTCATTTATATCATCGTTCGAATTGTCTGTAGAATTCTGCTGGATTTGTGAACGAGAAGCCCGACTCCAAATTGGTGTCATTACTCGTGTTGTTTGACGGGGTGTGAAAACAAGGGGGTTGGCATTGTGATAAATATGAAAACATGCTGTTCCACTGGACAAAGTGTTTCGACAAAGTGAAGCATTACAAACTTCACACATGAATTTTGTTTGCATACCTTGCATATTTGTTTTTTCCTCTACTGTAGGTTGATTCTGTGAACAAACGATGCAAAATCGTTTCTTTTTTATTGGTCCCAGGTTGTGACGAAGATCGTGGTTAAGTCTGATTAAAAGACTTTCACCAGTATTAGCCCTCGGGATTATACCTTTTTCATTTACAGGAGGTTCTATCTGCAGTACAGGATTTGTAATTACCGCTACTGTACCAGGATCATCGTTTGCTTCATATCTAATAGTACGACTTGGGGGCCTAACAGCTAATAACGGCCTTCTCCAAAAAGCTTTGAAAAGATTGTGTTCGCAATACTTTCTACATGTCATTTCTACCATCTTTTGCGGATCTAGTACCAGCAGCTACTTCCGATTGAATGTCTGTTAATTTATGACTTCGCCTTTCACAGGATTCAAATGAGTTTCTATCGCATTATTAGTTGCTTTTGATCTGTCTGCAAGATCGTTTATTACGATTACTGCATTGTGTCTCGAAAATTTAACTCCTGTCTCAACCATGCATTTCTCAAATTGAGTAATATGCCTCGTGCAGTCTGCAATTGTCGCACGAACGGAATCAATCTCAGGGAAATTATGAGATGGGTAAATTCTTAAAGATTCGAACATTGAAAAAAACTTTTCTCGGCATAATATTTGATGCACAGCATAGTAAAACGATAACTTGTTTTCTGAATTTTCGTAAACAACTCCCCATGATTATGTGTACTTTGAAATGAAGAGACATACTGCGAAAAAACGGTACCAATCAGATGTTGGTTTCTGTAAAGATGGGTATATTCGATTCAGTTGATTAAAAATTCCCTAAAGGACTTTTAAAATATGAAATAAGATTTCGCAACATTGGTAAGGTGGGATCGTTTGAGATTGACTTCAACATCTTTTGAACGTGTTGTGACTCTCGTTTGATCCCCTCAACTTGAAATTTCATGTCAGCATCGTGGTTAAAATCCAAGTTCACCGGAATATCTGAAGAAGCATAACTCCATTTCTTAAACTTTTCGTGTTGATAAATGGTTTGGCTTTCTGTGTCTACATCAAATGCATTTTCACGTGTAAAATCAAATAGAGATGCTACAACACTACCGGGGAAAGTTGATATTTTGTCATCCCCGTCTCCTTTTTCTTTAACATTTCTCATTTATGTGTCAATGAGTTGCAGTACATTTATCATGTTGATATAAATTGAATGTTGAACAGAATGACCGTTGGAAAAAACGAGGAAGGAAGAATGTACGGGTGGCATGGGGGAGGGAGGGAAGGAACAGAAAGAAACGTTTCTGAATTTCGGGCAAGAGATGCCACCGTCGTTATTCATCACCCTCGTGATTTATCCCCATAATACAGATCATCAATATGGACAAATCATCCATATCTAACTTTTTCTAATTGTACAGTTCTGTTTGTTTTTTGGATAAATGTATGACAGTCTAAAGATATTTAATTTAATATGTCCTGCTAGCAATATGAATAATTTATTGAATCTGACAACGGCAGCATATGGCAGGTTGGCCATATAAATGAGGTTTGGGTTACTGAGATGAAATTGAATGGCGAAAAAGTGAGATGATAACTGAAGGGGAAATATAGGCTATAATTAAGGGCAAATTGAGATAAGGAGTGTGAAGTAAGAAAGTAGGCTGTAAGTAAGGCCAGATGTGTTAAATGAGTAGCATTTATGAAAAATGTGATGTGACTGGCTTGCTAAGAGAGAGAGAATCATAATTGATTGTCTGTCTTTTATCAGACGCTTTTTAAAGCGGCTGATATTAAAATTCGATTAAAGTGCTGTGTGAATGATCTTGCAAAGTGTAACACTACAGTAAGTCATCAACGGAGAGAAATTATCACAGAGAAAAGCAAAAGGGGTTTGGGAAAAAAGAGGTTTGAAAGATATCGCGAAGCTGCCTGAACCGAGAAACGGAAGGAAACGTGTCTTTATTGAGAGACCGGTGTTTCCTGTTCGTGTTGATAGTGTGTTTATGTTCTCGCTTGCATCCTTGTGGATCATGCGTCCGTCTGTGTCCGGGGATGTCTATTAGAGACAGGAGACGGACAAGGGCAGACAGCGATGGTGGCACCGGAATGTGTGGAGCGTACACGTGGTGACGTGTAAAGCTGTGCTTGTATGGCTGTAGTATGTCTCTCGTGATACACTACAGTCCCCCTTTATTAGGTACGGCGTCCCGCAGTATGAAATTCAGGGTAGCAGTGATTCATAGGAGAAGGAAAAAATAATTAAAATTAAAAGGAGAGAGATTGTCGGAGAGAAAAACATAAAGAAAAGATAAAGGGAATCCAACCAGATAATTAAGAGCAGCGCGAGCGACATAATTAGCGACAGATAACCAATAACCATGTACAGACTTGTTTTCTGACAGGAGCCAGAGAACGTGCGTGAGCAGAGCAGGCACGAATTTGACGGAGCGGTGTATGGGGACACCGCTAAGAACAGGGAAAAGACAAACTGCCAACCAGATTCTTATCAGGTTGGTAGTTCGCGGGGACGACGGGATGATGTGTGAGCGTTGAAGTTAGTGTGTTCTTGTAAACCGATAAAACGGAAAATTGCGTGGTCAGGAGGAGGTTGGGAGGTGCGTCGTGAATGATGACGGATGCCGGTCGTGGGGGTTGAGGGTCTGGCGGGAGATCAATTTGAAAGAAAGAGCGGGTAGTGGTTGAAAATGAAACGTAGTAATCGCTGGAAAGAGATGGGGGAGTCGTATATGCGTTTGTACCAGCGGGACGGTGAGATGATGGATTTGGCAAACTTAGGAGAAACAGTTGTAACGCCAGATGATCCGTTCTAGTTTGGTGGGTATAGTAGCCAAAAGACGACGTTGCCGGCTGAGAATTTTGATTATCGGAGTTTACAAGCGTAAAGATATGGCTATGCTAAACGTCATGTTGTTTCAATTTCGTTCCCGATTTCGCAGTTAATACGCATGGGTGAAGAGATAGGGTTGTTGGACGGAAAAAGATACGCGTTGATGCCAGCCGAGGAAATGGTGCATGTGACGGGAAGTGGTGAGAGTAGGGAAACCGCGAACGGTGCATGGAAGAGGCGATGGAACCACAAGGGCTTTTTGGTGCAAGGTTTCGAAGCGGTCCAGCCGTGCGATTCTGTTCATGTGAATTGCAAGTTTGAAGTAGAGTATCAAAGCTGTGTTGCAGAATGGTTGAAATGGTTGTGTGATGATCCGAAAGCGGTGACGGGGAGTGACGTCAGGGTGAGGTTCTTCCGAGGGAACGTGTTGATGGAAGTCTATTTCGTATATGGCCGTGACGAATGGGCGGAAGATTGTGGTCATGAGATGAGGTACCGATTCCAGCGGCATGGAAGTGGGAATTTGTCGGGGTACCATATGATGGACATGTTCGCAATCTGAACGGCTTTCAAGAGAGACGAGGTAATTATGCCTGTGTTAACCGGGTGGAGAGCGTCCGAGCCGTCTCGGTTAATACAAAGTACAAGTACATGGTTGGTGATGTACGCGAGTCACACATACTTTGAAGACGACGCTGTTGTTCGGAAAATTATTGAAGATGAGGCGTTTTAAGAACAGGTGCTATTCCATGGTATGTGCTACCTCTATGCGCACCGATTCGGAATTAGGTGTAATATAAACAGTGATCCGCGAGTATCGTCAGGACGATATGGGATTCTCGCGCCATTGCCGGATCGGTTCGTTGATTTGTTGATTTCGATAGAGATAAACACGTTACTTTCTAGTTCAGGATGGGATTTAGCAGCGGTTGTATGCGCCCTCATTCGAATCTATGCTATCGATTTTGACCGTATTCGTGAAGAGACGGGTCTCACGGACGTCCATCTCTATTATAACTTCGAGACAGGAGCTGTGTTACCGGTGCTGGAAGAGCGTGTGAGTGAGATGTGTCCGAACCGAAACGGAAAAGAGACGGGGTATCGTTTGTGTGGTGCAACGGGCATTCCCAGTTTGATTGGCCTCGGTGCTCATTATTCCTTTTTGTCACGAAGCGTAGCGTGACCAATTGGCCACGTTCCCGTCACGATTCGCCACGTCGCTAGCGAGCGGGCAAGACAAGGAAATTTATCTCCATGCAACCTGTTCGATATCCATACCACGTTTCCTTTTTGACGATGGAATAATTACTGTACAGGATACAGTAATTCACTGTCCGTCATAATCTGTATGATCCACATACTGCCAACCGGTGGCAGGTAGGACGTACTTGAAGGGGATTTGGAAACTAGGACCATTCGATTTTAATAAAGGCAAGAAACTTTGAGACGGAATCTACCCCCGAAACTTGCTTTTCGTTCAATACAACGAATCCTTTTCAGCCACGATAGTCATTCTATCTCGCTTGCGAGAGTCGTCCAACAACACCTTACACGTGCCACTTTTGGTTCTACTTACCTTACGTCGTGTTTTATCAACCGTCTTAAAAGCTTGACTAGGATCCAACTCCAACCGACACACTTTACACCTCGCCGACCGCGGTCGTGACAAGTAATACTCACCACCCGGTGCATTTACCGAGCGTCAACTGACAACATCAACCCCACCCCTTTTGGTGGAGTGCAAAGTCGATACACGCTACTGCGGAAAGAGGACCTCGAACACCATTAGTGACGTTCTACTTCCTTCCCTTCTTTGGGAAGTGCATTACACTACATCTGTTCTCCCAGCCTAGAATCTCAGATGGAAATAGATCAACAATTTAACAATGAACAAAAATCAACCGATGGGCATTCCGAAGCCCGGATCGAGAAGAGCACGGTCAGTGACCGGCAACTTGCCCGCAAGTTGGCGTAACGAATCTCGTACAGCTTCCAAAACCGGTTCTGTGGACAATCCCGCCCCGTTATGCGGTCAACTCAATGATGAGGTAGCTATATAACGCATATACTGTGAACAATCTGCCGAACTAAAACAACGAGTAACGGACTTGACAATACGTTTGGAATGGGAACTTATCGGTAATCCAGAATTCGAGGACGAATTTAAGAATCTCCACAACTAGCTCACGGCTATTAAAGAAGCCGCCGCCGAAAAGATACCATCTCCAACGGAGTCCGTCGCCGAAGCTGTAAAATTATTACGTTGGGACGTCAACGCGATCTTGGAGCGCGGTATATCATTACAATAAAACTTGAAATTTGAGTTGGTACACAAAAAAAATTTGAACGAAGATCTTAATACCGTACTGGGTCAGGAAGACGCACCACAATGTCTACTTTTTCCGTCTCAAAGGGCTCTAGTGGTACATCGTGATACATCACGAAAAGAAAGGAAGAATGGATCTCGCGCGCCGCACTCGAACCGTTCAAGCCCGTCAGCAGGATCACGACGCATGTCCAATTACGACTCTTCATCGTCAGAAGAGGATGAAGAAACTACAGGTCTTGGCCTGGATATTATCGACCTGACTGTACCGTTTTTTGAACGTGAGAAGGACCCTAAGCACCGAGAACTGACCTAGTTTAAACCATCAAAACAGACCTTCGACCGTTTGATGTCGTACCGATACTATCGTTCGCCCAGAACAAGCGGATACCGAAACAGTTCATCCACTGGTGAGCTACGCAGACTACTCAAGAGCCTGGAATTAACCATGAAGGAGCACCTATTTTCGGGAGATGATACAATAATGGTATTCAACTTTCTTTCCAATATGGTGGAAGAATCCGACATACTCGAACTAACCGAGGCACAGGCATACGTGGCCCTTCCCCAGTTCTTTACGGGGAAAGCCGCGAAACAGTTTAGATCGACAAGAAACGAAGCCCGCTGCGGGGGGTAACATGTTGTCCAGAAGCCGTCCAATAGATATTAAGGACGTAGGCCACAACCTCAGATATACACGAAGCGGTGAATTAATTACGCGGAACGAGGCAGCTGATTAACGAAACCGAACAAGACTTCGCGTCCCGGTTAAATGATGCAGGATATTGCTGCGGGAATGTTCATGATGAGCTGGATAAGATGACTTTCTTCGTGTATGGATTGGCCCCGAAAGCTCTATCAATTGTCTCGCGCTTCCGGGAAAGTGAACCCCGCCAGGAATTAACATTCGATCGCCTGGTCCAGTACGTCCAGGACCAAGGCAACGCGTACAGTGCATAACGAGTTGGAACTCGGACTTCAGCATGACTCACTCCGGGATTGAAACCAACACGCGAGGTACACTTCGGAGAAGAAGTTTCGGATCATCAACAGTTGGTCGATCTTAACGTGCTCGCCCTGGACAAGTCAGTGGACACAAACGACCTACCATTGACATTGGTCGAGGATGAAACAAACCTGTACGCAAGTATGGTTGTAACAGGATACATAAACTTTGGCGGACGTTTAGCAACACCCAACTGCATGGGATGGACATACAACAGATGAAACGACCAGACATCACAACCATTGATTTGTCACCAATGTTACTAACCCAACCACATTTCTCCGAAGTGTCAGTTACAATTCTGAAATGGAGCAAGTCGTTACCAACTACGAAAAGTGTGTCAGCGATACAAAAAACGCACGTACCCGATACCGCGTACCGCATGGCTAAACTGGCGTTATCCGCACGCCAGAAGGACGTCAAATCTCCGAAAGGAGACAAGGTGATCAAAACCAACAAAAATACACAAGGAAATTGACACGGGGGATTGCCGAAGAATCTTCTTTCTAAGTAAAGAAAATCTTGAGTCGTCCACAGACTCATTCTCAAAGTCCCCACATCACCCCTGTTTATCCCATTGCTCCATCATCATCATCATCATCATCATAAACGAAAATTTCCAGTTGTATCCAACGTTCCTAGCGGAAAGTGAAACGCATGGACGCACAAGGTGAGGTATTCGTACTTGCTAGGCGCAACTATCGAGTCTACGCAAATCTTGAGTTGTCATTATGTTCGACCAAACGGTTCGCTGCAGTCCTGGAAAATAGTGTTGGATCCAGTTTCATTCGACGCTCCGATCTACCGTATGGGTCGGAGAAATTCATGAAACCCCCTCAAATGGTCCACAAAAATAAGAGATGTGAATAACAGACCCATCAATATGGAAGGAAAGATTACGTTGGCAGCCCAGATTGGTTCCCAGTCGGAAATGTCGACCTTTTATGTGGATGACAGACTCACAACTTCGGTCATCCTCGGTTGTGATTTTTGCGACAAACATGTCGCAGAGATCCGCCCGCGCAGGCGGTTAATTGAGCAGGAATATGAGATCACTGTACCCATCGTCGGGAAACCAAACAAGAGACCATTGGGGGCTTCGTCACTGCCAGAAGAGCAGGAATACATACCCGCAAAGGGGAGGACCTCACCAAAAAATAGATGTGGCAAAACAAACGGTTGTAAAACCGGGAACACAAACCTGGATACCAGTAAAGACAGTACGTTAAGGATTAATCTTCGTCGAACCAACATCAAGCTTGTACGACAATCACCTATGTCTCGCAGGCACAGAAATAGCTGACGTAAAGGAAGGACAATCTTTCCGGATATTAGTAGCTAATTTTGGAGAACAGCCGAAGATACCGCTTCTGAATCAACACATTGATAACACAAGTCCGCACCCAACCTCACTTGCCGAGTCGGACATTTCACACGCACAGATACTCGGACTCATCCCCGAATCTGGACCATCCAAACAACCCCCTTCCATGTTTCGAAAGCGTCAACAATCCGCCAAAGACCCGGCGTTGATCAACAAACATCTCTCAGATCTTCGAGAGTCACACATGGAACAAGACGAGAAGCCGACGAAGGCGGAAGACATACCGCTCGGAGTATCCAAGGAACACCACCATGAAATCAGAACTATGTTGAAGAAGCACGAGACAATGTGGCTCGGAAAGATGGGGAACATTAACATCACCGAGCACGCTATAGAACTCATCCCCGGCACAAGGCCGTCTAAATCACCACCGTATCGGATGGGTCAGAAAACACGAGAACTCGAACAATTCAAGATTACCAAGCTGCCCACGGCTGGAGTTATAGAACCTGCCTATTCCTAATGGGCAGAGCCAGTACTATTAGTACTTAATAAAGATGGTAGCTTAGGTTTTGCGTCGATTACCGGAAGCTTAATCCAGCTTCCGTGAAGGACAGTTACTCACTTCCTCGTATGAACGAGTGTATCGATTAACATGGGGACGCCAAGATATTCACAACCTTGGACGTGCACTCTGGCTATTGGCAGGTCCAAATCATGCCAGAGGATAAGCATAAAGCCGAATTGGTTTGTCATGAGGGAACGTACAAATACAACCGAATTCCATTCGGGCTCAAAAATGCACCCGCGATATTTCAATGCGCGTTGGGACTTCATTATTACCCAGTTTAAGTGGAAAACTTGTCTCATCTACTTGGAAGACGCCATCATCTACTCCAAGATGGTCTATGAATACATCAAACATGTGAACGAAATCATAACCTACCTTACTGCAGCCGTCGGTATCTTAAAAATTAAGAAATGCCACTTCTGCACGAGTACCGTCGAATACCTCTGCCATGTAATCAAGACAGGAGAGCTGGAAATAGACAGAAAAAACACGGAGTCACTTCGGCCTGCCATGCCAGCAACGTCGAAGACAGAATTGCAATCGTTCTTGGGAATTTTCAACGTATGCAGACGGTTCATACCAAGATTCACAAACACGGCATCGAAACTCAACGAGCTGTTGGAGAAGAACAACCCAGACTCGTTCAACTTGAACGAGGATCAGATTCAATCATTTCATTCTCCCATAGAGACTGTCTGCACACAGCCAATACTGGCGTTATCTAAACTAAACATACCATATTCGGTAGACACGGACGCAAGCAACTACAAAGTGGGCTGCGCACGCTTCCAAACCCATCCAGATGGGGAACGAAAACCTATCGGATATTGATCCCGTTCATTAAACCAAGCCGAAAAGAGATACTATTCAATCGAACGAGAATGCCTAGCCGTCGTATGGGCCTAGAAAATACTCCGACCATACCTTCTCTATAAGAAGTTTGTTGTATATACAGACCACGCCGCGCTGGGCTGGTTGCTTAAAATCAAAAATCCATCAGGCAGACTTATGCGCTGGTGATTACGCCTAGCGGAGTTCAAGTTCAACATACAGTACAATACTGGCAAGACCAAGACGCAAGCCGACGCCTTGTCGAGACTGAGGACGTCTACAGAGACAATCGGGGACGTCAAAGAAGACCTTCCAACATTCACCATGGGAGAAGAGAATACAACCCAGAAAAATATCTTCCTGTAAAGAGACAGCATACAGATGGACACGAAAACAGCCGACGAGGATCACACGTCAACTGACTTGGACAATTCATCCGCCGACACAACTTTCGCAACAATGCCGGGTCCGACTCAGTCCGACCTGTTATTTAAGCAAATATATACCGTCGAATTACCAGTTGCACAACAATCCGACTCCTTTCGTCGTACCATACGCCAAAAACTCGAAGAGGGGGCGATAGAAACCTTCGGCTTCAACGACTACGGACTAATAATATGGAAAGATGAAAACGGACCCCAAATCGTCATCCCTCATGCCTTAAAGACAGGATTATTGCACATTAACCATTACGTCAGACTCGGCGGTCATCCAGGAGGCAGGAAACTATACCAGACAATACGCCGTCACATGTACTCGCCTGCATGCGCAGTTGATTGTTACGCCACAGCACGGCGGTGCCCAAAATGAGCCCGAAAACGCATTAAATTGCGTAAGAATGCAACGGAAATCCAAATTTTTCGGCAGAGGCACCGTTAGAATCCGTTGCCATCGATGTCTTGTGCAAACTGATCAAGACGGCACGCGGCAACCAGTACATCTTGGTAATATAATACCGATATAACAAGTTAACTAAGACCGTACCCATGAAGAAGTTTTCAGCAGCCAAAGTGGCCAAGAACTTCGTGAATGAATGAGTATTCAACTACAGAACTCCGAAAGAACTCATCTCCGACAACGGAGGATGCTTCACCGCCAAGTTCGTTCAGGACTTCTGCAAAATCCTGAACATTCACAACGTCTCTACCTCGACGTACCATGCCCAGACGAACGGGAAAGTCGAAAGATACAACCGGACCAACAAACCCGCGATGCGTAGCCACTTGGGTGACCACCCAAGGATTGGGACCTTTACATTGGCGCACTAACGTACACCTACAATTGTCAACCACACAACTTGACGGCACTAGCACCGTTCGAGCTGGTCATGTCACGACCACCGCCAGAATTGGCGTTGAAAGCCGAATCATCGAGATCACACACTCCAAAGGAATCCAGAAATACTTCGAAGACTTAGTTAGAAACAGCCCTCCGAAAGACGAAGAGAAAAATCAACCAGACACAAGCCCGTTACAAACATAATCACGACGCCAGATTAAAGCGGAAGAGGGAGAAGATGTTACCAGACGATTGGGTATTCCTTCCTGTCGAGCGACGGGATGAATAGGAACAACGTCACAAACTGGCCGCAGTCGCGGAAGTACCCTAGAAGGTGAACAGCACCGTTGGCAGTACAGTAGTGATTGAACGACCAGATAGGTCGGTTGAAAGAGTCTCGTGGTCACAAGTAGTACTGGAACCGGAACCACGGACTCTCGAAGGGACACAGAACGCTGTACGACCATTAACGGACGAGGAGCTGATACCAAAAACCTTTCCTGCAGAAGGCAGAACAACTAGTGATGATACGTCTATTAAAGGAACCCCGATTCCGAACGAAGTTGGAAACCAGTCAGCAGAGGTCACTGAAAGTGATAATAACGACTAGAATCAAGTCGAGGATTAACAAAACTTAACCAGTGTGAGATGGATAACCCGGGGAACGGCTGACGGAATACAGCGCGAACTAGAGATATAGGTCGTCCAAAATAAGACGGTTGAGAGCGAAAACGACTCGGGCAACACCGAGGATGCACCAAACTCAGCAGAGATCGGAACGGTCCAAACGGGTACATATAAGGAACGGCAGCAGCCGGAGGACCAAAGATACGTGATTGATCGGATTGTTGGTCACGAGAAGAATGAGGACGAAAACCACAACCAGAGAAAGCTGGAAAAACCCTGTACGGAGTACGCTAGTACGGGTACACCTCGAAGGATGATACCTGGGAGCCAATTGAGCACCTCCAGAGGAGTAAGGTAATGCGCTATTCCAGACAAAAGCAGCTTGAGTTGCCGA
>JAULBU010058892.1:0-11809 GCA_032358235.1 Odonthalia washingtoniensis | reverse complement strand
CCCCAGAGGTCTCAAGGCCGTGGAAGTCTCCCATCATAGGTGAACTCTCCTCTGGCACCCCGTCTTGGTATTCAGTTCAGTCACAAACAAATGGGAAGTGCCATTCAAGTTCATCGCAATTGAGGTCGAAACGGTGACGATCCAACTGCCAAGAGGGCGAAAAATATTCCGCAGCACGTTTGTCAAGCCGTGGAGGAAGTCCGAACTCGCCTCTAAACCATACCGCTGCGGAGAAACATGCGGATACAAGGTCATGGAGGGGCGTCCAAATAACAGGAAATAGATGCGTGAGACGAAATGGACCTTGGTGTGAAAGCAGGGAATATAAAAGTCAAGAAATGGTCCCCAGAAGAGAGAGCCTTCGCCACCTCGCTAAAGAGTGCATTGGAAGGATTAATCCAGGACGGGACGTTTGAGAAGATCGGCGAGTCCGACATCCCGCAGTAAGTACGGATATTTGGTTCAAGATTTGTTGATGAGCTGAAAAAGGTCGGACACGATTCCAGGAAGAAGAGCGGTCTAATCGCACAGAACTATGCAGACGAAGGGGCGTCTTCTATTTCGACAAAGGCACCAACGGTGCAAGAGTTCTCACAAAGGGTAATCTTGTCCATGGCATCTTCCATACCATCCGTCACCGTCTACACGAGAGACATCACCCAGGCGTATATCCAATCACACTCCAACCTCGAACGGGACGTCTACATCAGAACCCCTCCAGAACTAGGGCGCCAGTAAGGTTTTGTATTGAAGGTAGTGAAGCCCCTCTACTTAATTCCGGAGTCTGGGCTCCACTTGTATCTGACATATCTGATGCATCACTTGGAATCTCTGCAGATGACGAGGGCAAGGGCCGACCCTTGCGTACTGATTAAAAGAAGCGAGCATAACTTTGAAGGGCTGATAATACTTCAAGTGGATGGTTCATTGGGTACCGGGACACCACAATTCTGGATACAGGAAGAAGAGGCATCAAGAAAATTTAGGTGCGAGCCTCGAACGCCACTTAGTAACGAACCAACAACGTTCAACGGTATCAGCATTATAAGACAACTTACCAACATATCGATCAACCAAACAGAAAAGATTGAGAATTTATGGATGGCAGCATCCCAGAAAGACTTCACAAGTCAGCGAGCCCTGGCACAATACATCGGCGTAAATGTGCGGCCAGACATATGCGTGCCAGTCCAACTGATCGCACCAGGAAACAGAGACAGCACGGAAGACGAACTTAGATCCCTCAAGAAAACCACAAAATTCTTGAAAGCCACAAAATCCCAAGGGCTGAACCTCGTTTCACTGAACTTGGACACCATTCGCATCGTTCTGATGACTGATGCATCTTTTGCAAATGCCGAGGGACTAAAAAGACAATTAAGATACGTTATCTTTACGGTTGACGAAGATCAAAATTTCAACATCATTCACTACGGCAGCAACCGGTGCCAACACATAGCTAGGTCTGTCATGGCGGCCGAGTTGCAGGCACTTGTCCTTGGTTTTGATTACGCTTACGTTGTAAAAAGATCTCGTGGAAGATATCTTAGTCCGCACCATGCGCCTCGGCCCTATGATTGACAGCGAGACCGTCTTCAACTTCATTTCCAAAGACCGCAAGACAGCAGAAAAATGACTGCAGATCGACGTTCTCGCGCTAAGACAGAGCTATGACATAGGCGAGCTGGACCGCTTAGCATGGATTCCGGTAAAAGACAACGCAGCCGACGCCCTCACCAAGTCCGTACTCAAGGAAACCTCTCCACTATTCACCATTATGCGCACAAATAAGTTGCGCATCAAACCACAGGGATGGGCAGTTGCTTCGTCACTCGAATCGGAAAACCTTGGAGTGTCGATTTGATACAATAAAATCGATACGATCGTTGGTGTGACGACTGACGGGAGGCGTGAAGAGACGGGTAATGTTATAGTAACACGAAGCCACGACAAGAGATTGGTAGTGGTAAATAAAGATATGGGTAGTGTTAGTGGCACAAAGCCACTGCAAGAGATGGGTAGTGTTAGTGGCAAAAAGCCACGACAAGAGATGGGTAGGTTAGTGAAGAGACGGGTAGTGTTTTGAGTGGCACAATGGCACATACATGAGGAGAAGAAGCGGTAGTGTTCGGAGTGGCACAATACCACAAAGAGTGGGAACGATGAATAAGAGAAGGGATGACGGGTAGTGTTAGTTGGAAAGCAAATGTCAGAGGACTGGATGAGGATAGGGTAAAAGGAAAAAAGGGCTTTAATGCACGGATAGCGGCAAAACAAGTAAAAGGGGGAGTAGAAGAAAACTATTGTTAAGAAAGGGGAAAGTAATCTACAGTCCGACACCGCAATTACACTTGTCAAACATCATACACTGACATTGTATCTAGTCGACCAGCGAACGACGGCCATACTGTATTTTACACGTACGAAAGGAACCATAGAGTACTGTACTGTATTATACTGTACTAGAAGGTGATCGTCGATTCATTTTTACGTTCCAACACGTGTGACCTGGATGATTCGAATTCTAATTTGACTCACGAAATTAGACAAATCCGAACACACGTATCGATCCTCACTGATGACGCTCGACGTCGCTATGGATATATATATATCATGTCCGGGAGGGGCTTGAAAACGAATAAAGAAGGCAGACATATTCCAGAACCATGCCAGAATTCAGACAGCATCAGCTTCAAATTGCACTTAACCGTCAATACCAACGGCGAGACTAAACTCTAGCCAACATACACACACTGAGTAGACCAACCTCTACGTCAGATGCCCGTGATCCCCGCGCGTACGACGCGTCTCGGATCATCCCAGCTGCAAAGCAGAGCTGGAAGGTGCATTTAACTACGTCCTTATCTTCGTAATCCCGTAAAGGCTTCTTAACCGAAGCAGTAAAACTAGGCGCATCGTCCTCCTTTTGGACCACGGAACGGACTCAGAAGACATTACTAACCACCTACACACTCTCTCATTTCTAGGCGATGTTTCTACGCTTTATTCAATAAAGGAAAGAAGCCTCCGGCTACCGATATTTTCGACACTCTCTCCACTCCAGCTTCAACCCGTACCACAAAGCTACGTATTCTGGACCAACTGGAGGCCGTGCTTACCGATACGGATGCAAATCTTCGATTTGCACAAGTTAACTACAAGAACTTTTTCGACAAAACCGTACGAATAAAAACAACATTCCAGCCGGGTGACGACGTTTTTGTCGACCGATCCCCAGCCCAAAATACAACTCATGAACTAAACGGATACCTCAGCCATACCACCTACATCCGCCCTTAGCTCTATCAACAAGCTCTTGCCGAAATTGGTGGGTCTTTACTCAGTCATCCGGGTCAGCTCTACTACATTTGTTATCAACAACGGCGACGTCGAACTGAAGGTCTCCATCGACCTGTCTACCAAAGCACCGGACCCAACACCTCCGCCCGCGCCTAGAAAACTACCGGATACGGATTGACTCGCGATTCCGATCAACGACACAACCTACATTAATCGCAATGATACACCATTAACGGAAAATGATGCCGCTGTTTCAGTACCAACTATTACACGCATCTCTTCCCATTGTTACAATGGGACCCAAATGACCTACAGAACCCTCCTTTCGGATGACACCCTCCGTAGCGGAATACCCTTATCCAAATTGGATGCCAGCCTCGTGAAAAATTACTGGAAATCCAGTAACCGCATACGAACTGCAAAGACTTCGTGGCCACAAACCGGCGTTATCATGGACTCAGTAGCAACCCGACTACTCCTTCAACAACTCCGATACGGACCGATTCTTTGCTGTTCTCCACCTGGCCCAGCTCTTCAGAACAATAACAATCAAAAACAAACATTTAGTTACTTTATTTGACTTTTTTCCCTCGACTCTCCTTTTTGTAATTTTTTTCAGGCTATCAAGACAACCAGACCCAACCACATCTCGTCCCTCAAGTACGATCATCATCCGCGGGAGCAACGACCCCCCTTCTCTGAGTGCCAAGTCAGCCAACAACCGCGTCGCACCGTCACTGAATACATCAACAACTTCAGCAACACCACGTCCAACGGAATCTCTTCTGGCAACCAAACGATCCGCCTTGCGGCCAACTGCGCCACTTCCTTGCGGAAGTTCAGCACTTCTCCAGCGTGACGCTCCTCTTCACCGTGACAGTCACAGATTTCAGCACGCAACTCGGCCATGTTGGCCCGCAATTGCGCGTTTCCATTCACGGTTTCTTGCCTCGATCGTTGCGCTTCAACTATTCCGTTCTCGGCCTCTCTCATACGAGCCTTCAATTCCTCAACCTCCCGTTCGCTTCCACCTCTTCGTCGTTCCTCATGGCTCTCCCTTTCCGCAACGGCATGTGGGGTATTGGCTTCTTCCGCCTGTGTCCGTAAACGGGTTACCAACGCTCGCTCCTTCAACAACTCCGTCTCGGATTCACCCAACCGCTTGATCAACTCTGTTACAGTCACTCTGGTATTTCCCAACTCCCCGCCAACTGCCGACGACTGCTAACCATGCATGGTCATTCGTGCCAACATCCGGCGAGCCGCCCCACAATCCGCCGGCATGTCTCATTCACGCATATTGAAATATTCCATCATTACGCAGCGCTTACCGTTACTCGTTTCACATATCTCACGCTCCTGAGCGACAAGTACATCGAACATCGTCAATATTGCTCTCCTCCGTTCTTCTCGCGCTCGTCTTTCTTTCTCGGAAATCCCCAACCTTGATGCACTACCTATCCCTGCAGCACTAGCAGTGTCACCCCAACAATCCTCACATTGTAGCTCCGCCAATTGATTTTCGGTCTCAATCTCCGCTTTCGATCGGCCTGAATCTTCATCATCTCGAACAGTATCTCTATGCGTACCCACCCGTTGCCGGCGCACATACGCTGTTACCTCATTTCTAAATCCCGACATCGGAGTTGTCTGCACACCATCGCGCCAAATAGCCGGTATCGCGGAAAACACGCAAACACGATACCCCGTCTCTTTTCTTCTTCCGTATCGACACATATCACGGGCACGCTCTTCCGGTACCGGTAACACGTCACCTGTCTCTAAATCGTAATAGAGATACACATCAATCATCCCAGTCCCAATACGGTCAAAATCAATCGCCTAAATGCGCCTAAATGCGCAGACAACAGCCGCTAAATCTCATCCGGGACTGGATAACAATGCTTCGATCCCCATCCAAATTAACACATCTACTAACTGATCCGGAATTGGCACGAGAATCCCATAACGCCCTGCTGATACTCGTGGATCACTGCTTCTATTATATTCTATTATACTTAATTCCGAATCTGCACGCATGCAGATAGCATATACCATGGAACAACACCTGCTCACAAAACGCCTCATCTTCAATAATTTTCCGAACAACGGCGTCGTCTTCAAAGTATGCATAACTCACATACATCACCAACCACGGACTTGGACTTTGTATTAACTGTGACGGCTCGAATTCTCTCCACCCAGTTGGCACTCGCATGATTACGTCGTCTCTCTTGAATGCCGGTCGGATCGCAAACATGTCCGTCATATGATACCCCAACAAATTTCAATTCCCATGGCGCTGCAAATGGTACCTCATCCCATGAGCACAATCTTCAAACCATCCGTCACGGTCCTATACAAAATAGACTTCCATTATTACTTGCCCTCGGAAGAACCTCGCCCCTCCTTCACTCACATCCGCCGCTTTCGGATCATCACGCAACCACTTTAACCATTC
The DNA here is from genome assembly GCA_032358235.1 of Odonthalia washingtoniensis. Taxonomy (NCBI): domain Eukaryota; phylum Rhodophyta; class Florideophyceae; order Ceramiales; family Rhodomelaceae; genus Odonthalia; species Odonthalia washingtoniensis. The sequence goes on along the minus strand of JAULBU010058892.1, from coordinate 6,048 downwards.
CGGGACTCGTCGTTGATACTCTACTTCTAACTTGCACCGCACATGCACGGATTCGCACGGTTGGACCGCCTCATAACCTCGCACAAAAAACCCCTTGTGATGCCATCGACTTTGCGACGCACAGTTTGCAGTTTCACGCTTCTCGCGTCTTCCCGTCAAATTAGCCGTATCCCTTACCGGCATCAACGCGTATCTCTTCCCGTCCAACAATCCTATCTCTTAACCTATGCGTATTAATCTCGAAACCAGTAACGGCACAGGAAAATCGCGACGTTTACCGTACCCGTATTGATGGGCTCGCAAACGCCGATGGTCAAAATTCTCACCGAGCAACGTCGTCTTCTGGCGACTATATCTACCTGACCGAAACGGATCATCCTGCGTGACAACTTCTTCTCCCATATTTGCGAAATCCTCCCTCACGGACCGGCTGGTACGAATACATGTACGACTCCCTCATATCTTGCCAACAATTTCTGTAACCATCCAACTTACGCGTGAACGACTCCCTCCGCGCCGTTGGCTCTGCTACATACGGATCCGGGAAATCCCGCTGCCATGCCCTGGCCACATAGTGCTCGACCTCCGCTTCCTCTTGACCGGCATCGGTAAGTTCCCACGCACTACTTGATGAATTCTTCTGATACTCCCCCGGATTCATCCTTAGTTCTTGCGACTGTTTCTGTTCCTGCTGTGATCTTGGAAGTTGCTCTTCTGGCGGTTGCTGCTGTCGCTCGTCTGGTTCACTTCCTTTTGGAAAATTTTTGTGCTGGGATTTCTAATACGTATCGTTTAAAAGAACCCGTTTTTCCCAACGACTTACGCTCACGGACCTTCTATCCATCCGACAATTTCCCGAACTTACATGTACTCCGATTTACCGGAGACACCTGCCACACCCATCTGGAATTCCGGCCTATGCTCCGTTCATCGACAACAACCACTCGTTCCTCCGTTCGGATTACTCTTTCGGCCAACCTCCCACACCTACGACCGGCATTCGTCATCACTCACGGCTCACCTCCCGACCTGGTCCTGCGCACGCAACTTTCCGTTTATCGGTTCACCAGAACACGCTGAACTTCAACTCTAACACGTCACCCGCCGTCCTCGTAAGCTACCAATCTGATAAGAATCTGGTTTGCAGCTTGTCGTTTCCCCGTTCTTCACGGTTTCCATATACAACGCTCCGTCAAATTCGCGCTTGCTCTGCTCATGCACATTTTCTCCCGCCTGCCAGACAACAAATCCGTCCTCGGTAATTGGTTCGCTGCCCCTTTTATTATGTCGCTCGAGCCGCTCTCAATTCTCTCGTTAGACTTTCTTTTAATTTTCTTTTCTCTTCTTCCATTATTAAATGTTTCTTCTCCCTACTTCCATGATTCATCGTTACTGTGAATTTCATACTGCGGGACGCAGTACCTAAGAAAGGGGGACTGTAGCGTATCACGCAAGATTTACTACAGCCATACAAGCACAGGTGTACACGTCACCACGTGTACGCTCCACACACTCCATGACGGGCAGTTCATTTCACAAGGGATTGCATAGATGAAATTACATGCACAAAGTTTGCAGTGTTCCGATGCTGGGAAGAAACAGCTGCAGTATATTAGAGAAAAGATATAAAGCAAACCAAGTACCTGCCGCTCCAATGTCGAACAAGTTTAGCCACGCGAAGAAAACCAATCACTTAGGGCCCCGCCGACACATTTTATCTACCGTAAACATATATTTCACGAATATTCCGTCTCATGTCACCCAGCAAGCTGGTGTTGTCCTTATTGCATTGTTGGATTATAGTTGGGTTGTTGGTTGGTTGGTTGTTGGTTGGTTGGTTGTTGTTGTTATTGTGTGTTGTTTTCTGTTATTCCTTATTTTGTGTTGTTTGTTGTTGTTATCGTTGTTTTTATCTTTGTTGTTGTTCGTTGTGTTGTTGTGTTGTTATTATTATATACTTGGTTGTGTTGTTATTATATCTCTATTGTTGTGTTGCACCAGTCATTAGTTTAAGAGACCGCAGGGAGTTTGGGGTCAAACTACAAGACATGTACAAGGCAGCATCCGAAGCCAGTATAGATGCGTATATGATGCAATACCAGGTCATCAGAATGGGACCGACAGAAAAGATAATTCAGTACGTTAATCGCATGACTGAACTTGAAAACAGGTTGTCAACGATTGGTCATGTTGTAAAAGAAGCATAACGAAAGGGCGTTTTTTTGAGAGGACATCGTCAAGAATTCGCAGTGACTGTAGGCGTGATTCGTGCAACAGCAAAATCCCTACAAGAATCTATTGAACTACTGACTGTAAACGAAGCGGAGTCGGTGACACCCGATTTCAGGTCGGATGTGAACTCGGATCAGGTTTTTCCCACACGTATATTTGGTGTGACAGGGTGTCATTTTTGTAAGAAGAAATGAAATATTAAAGCAAACTGCTTTATTAACCAGAAGATTCCAAGCTTCAAAGCGGTTAAAAACACCGGGCCAGATAACTCCCTCACAACAGTCGTTGCCCAAATGGTTGAGTCATCACAAAGCACTAAAATGTGGTATGGAGACTCTGACGCATCAGTGCACATCATGTGTAATGATAATTTATCATTTTGTGAATTGAGGAAAGAAGATCCGCCGCCAGGATAAGTGTCAATTGGGGATGTCTCCAAGCTCGAAATAAATGGAAGCGGAATCGTTTGGGCAAAAACGCTTCTAGATTCTGTGTAAAAAGAAGTACAGGAGTACTGTTTGTACCGAAGCTTTCCTGTAACCTTATCTCTGTAAGCAGTTTTAGAAAGAATGGGGTGAGGGTAATGTTCGATTTGGACCAGACCTGGAAAGTAGTTTGCACAGCAGAGCACGTTCGATAGTCTCAGAATCTCCTCATGAATGAGAACCAAACCAATGGCTTATTCGAGCCCTCTCTACGCGAAAATTCTGGTCCAACCGGAAGAGCACTATATGTCGGGAAAAGAAAAGTGATCTATGGAATGATCGCCTGGGTCATGCTGGAACTTCCACAATAACGAAAACCATTCCACTTGTTAACTTAACAAGTGGAATGGTTTCCCGCTGAACGGAAAAAATATTCAAAATTTCAATCTGGATGTGGTTTGTGAAGCTCACGAACTTTGCAAGTCTAAAAGCAACCAAGAGGAATGCGTTATTTCCTACCATTACTTGATGACTTAAGCCGCCTATCTATGCTGCAAATTGTCAAGGAGAAGGGCCATTAAGTAGAAGCTTTGGAAGCAACGATCACCAAAACGGAGAAAATAATAGGTAGAGAATTCAAAAGAATTCGCGGAGACAACGCTACAGAGCTCCTCAGCAACGATTACAAAGCTGGTTGAGAAAAAAGGGATAATGCAGGAGAAGACACCTTCGTATTTCACCGAGTAAAATCGGAAGGTTGAGCGCATGCAACAGACTCTCCCTCCAACGACAAGGTGTCTTCTAGACATGAGAAAGTACTGTGTTAACAACCATACAAAATTATGGGATGAGGCGGTGCTGATAGAAAATTTTCTGAGGAATCAGTTGTCTAGCACGTCTGGAAACAAGAAAAAAATGACACCGATGGAAGCATTCACTGAAAATAAGACTGATTTATCGAATCTTAGTAACTTTGGTGCGAAGGTGTACGTACACATTCCGAAAGAAAAGCGAATCGGAAATCTCTCCGCTCGGTCAAAACCAGGGATTCTGGTCGGCTACAGTCCAGGTAAATGGTATCGCGTTCTTCTTAATAATGATAACGGACTGCATGTGGTTGTTTCAAAAGTTACCCTCTTTGATTAGACCGTACAGGAAAGTAAATTGAGCGAAACGTGTCTTCTAGATCAGCTGGTGACACCAACCTCTTCTAGTAATATTGTGACTGGAATCCAGCCTGAAATTACAGGCAATATCGCTGATGGCGACAATTCAGACCAGTATATTTCAGCAGAAGGATCTTATGACACAGAAAGTGATGCTGATGGCATTGGACCTAATGAAAACCCCAAAGAAACTGACTACGACACGGTCACCTATTCTTCAAACATGAGAAGGTTCACAAGGGCGTCACGTCCGCAGAAACGTTTCGACGCTCTTTCGTGTCTCAGTTTCTTATTGGTACAGCTGACGTCCCATTCACTTTATCCGAATCAATGTCGGAGACCGATTCCAGGGAGTGGAGTGCAGCGATGGAACACTATCTATCCATGATTAAGAATATTAACACGTGGAAACCTGCGTTCTTTCTTCCTGGAAAGAAGACCATTAGGACTAAATGGGTATTCCATCGAAAAATGGACTCCACAGGTAACGTGACGAGGCACCGGTCGCGGCTCGTCGCAAAAGGATTTAGCAAGATTCCTGGTGTGGATTATGACGAGGTGTAATCATCTGTGGAAACATTCACCTCTCTACGGTTTCTACTAGCCCTGAATTCATTTTGAAAGTACAGTGTTCTACAGCTTAATGTGGTGAACGCGTTTCTGAATGGCACTCTGACAGAAGAGGTGTACGTCAAGATTCTGCATGGGATGAAGATTAATGAAAAAATTTGGAATTGCCTCCGACTCCAGGTGACAAGTTTATGTTCCTTTATTTTTAGGTATGAATTTATCTCTTTTTAGATGTTAATTTCTTTCGTTAGGTTTCCATTTTATCCTCTCGTAACAAATCATGAGTAACTTGATTTGTTAATTACACGGAATCAAATCCTCCTCCTCAAGTACATTCTAGTCAGGAGATAGCAACAGGTGAGGATATTAGTAGTATAAAAGAGTACCAGTCCTGACAAAGTAAACATGTTTCGATACACTTGTATCATTGACACTGCTGTTGTATTTCAATCGTTCCAATTTTATATGTAAGATAATAAATGGATGACTTACTCATTGTTTGTAAAGATCAATGGAATTCATAACAGTAAGGATGATCAAACATATCCTTGTACTGTTGTCAGATCGATATCCGAATCATTTCAACTATCATAATCAAAAAGAGTTCCAAAATCTCGTTCGATAGTATATATCCATTTTTATTTTATCATGTTCTGTCAGTCCGAATTAGTTCCAACTCCATTCCGTTCTCATTTTGGAATGCAAATCTTCCTGTCTTCATAACCCAATCTACGTACATATCATGCTCTGTTTTGTCTTGTCTCCATTTGTCTAATTGTTTTTGTGGCTTGTCCTTTCTACAGCAGCAGTCCAGAACTGCAATATTCTCGGACTGGAGACAATGTCTAGATCAATATATCTGTCCTCTATATAAATGAGTGGCATTCCAGCCGTTGACAACACTTTCCGGATGACGTTTTTAGCGTCTGCTGTGTTTGGTTCTACCTGACCATTCTGTGCTTCGTAATATTCTTGAACAATGTCATATTTCTCCGCAAATGTAGTCGATATTTATCTCTCTAGACCATAAAAGTCTTCAGCTGACATCCTTCGTAGCTTCTTTATTTTATGTTTTTTGCAGAGCGCCTTCTTTGCAAATTTTTTGGATGTACCACTTCTTCCTGTGATGAGGAAAAACTTGATTCTGTTGTAAAACCACGTGACCTTAACATTTTCGATGTCGAATCTCCAGAACAATGTTTTCGTCACGAGAATTGGATCTGTGTGAATCGGAAATGTGAATACACATAGATATCTCAAAATGGCGGAGATGGTGTATGAATCATGGCTTTTTTATTGGCCCACACCTGTAAATTCATCAAAACCCACTACATGTCGTGTTACCGAGATAATCATGTTTCAATCGATTCAAACATTACCGAAATATGTTCTGGTATCAGAGGAAATTTGTAGGCTATCTAAGTCTCAGCGTTTCCTTAATATTTATTACTGTCAAGTTCAAATGATACAGACGATGAATCGACAGTTGGGTTATTTATTGCTATACTACGTGCAATAATAACGACTACATCAACATCAACAGCAACATCAACAGCAACAATAACAAAAACCACAACAATAACTATAACTATAACTATAACTATAACTATAACTATAACTATAACTATAACTATAACTATAACTATAACTATAAC
>JAULBU010058881.1:0-11810 GCA_032358235.1 Odonthalia washingtoniensis | reverse complement strand
GCACCGCTGTGTCAATTCCTTCAAGATCCAAAGCATCTTTGTCTCCTTCACCCCTCCCTCCCATTGTTTGAAAAACACTATTAAATGTGTCAATGTTTCATCGTACTCACCCCGCGCGTTATCCACTGAAACATCAAATGGTTGCTCGGCAACAACAGCGAGTGCATCACAAATCATCTCTTGTCCCACAGTTAGACACAACGCGTCTGCACGGATATCCAGAATATTTCAGTAGACTCCCAATTCTTGTTCCCTCACAGTAACTAACGCAGATTTGATCCGTCTTTTGTTAAGTATGTCCGCAAGAACCCAATAACGGACAATATATTTCTGTGTTAATTTTTTCACATCGTACTGAACCATGCGGATGGCATCTAGCACATGCGCACTGAAGCCATATTTAAGTCCAGCTGTCCCATGGAGTTTTTTCCTACCAATAAGACTTAGTTCTTCACGATGAGGCATAAAATCGAGCACCTGTCGCAGCAACTGGGATCGAGCGTGAAGTTTAGCGGGGACTATCACTCCTTGGTCCATAGATTGATAAAGTGAAGTTACATTTGGCTGTAGAAAGGCGTACTCCACGCCAGTCAACTGAGGTAATCTATCGTTGTGTGCACTACAATTATCAACGACCATGAACACATTAGAGCTTGTTCGTGCTAGAACGGAAGGGTATCGGAGCTTTTAAATGTAGTCTAAAGAGAGCACTCCATTAATACATTCATTTTGTTTGAGCCCTGTACAGAGTGTCCACTTTACCTGATTGATCGGAAAGATCAAAGGCATTGGGAAGTTTGGATTTTCCTATGACCATACAGTAAACCACATGCAAGCCATCCGCATTTGTGCAAATTGTAAAAGTGATTCTGTTCTTCGCCTTCATCGATTTTATGTCTCGCGCTTCTTGTTGTACTTCTTCTGGCGCAAGATAGGTCACGTTGGGAGTATATGATACACCAATCCACTTTAGTATTCATTTTAGATGTGTTCGGATTCATAATTTGATAGTATATTGCAGAAATTCAACATATCTTCTTGTACACTTTTAAAATCAACACTGCCCACCTCACCATGCAATCTGGCGCTTTTTATTACATTACGGCGAAGAAAGCTATGAAACCACCCCTTGGTCGCCTTGAAAATGTTCTCCGGTATTAAGTGTTAGTCTCGTAGAACGATTTATTTCATTCAGATCACTTCGCCGGTGAGAGGATAGCGATATTCCCTTGCTACTGTCAAAAACTTGACGAGGTTCACTTCGAGTTCTATATGGTTCGACGACTGAGTCTTGTTTCTGTCATTGTTTGCGTTGCTGCCTAAGATTTTTTCTTTACACTTCCAAAAGAATTTGAAAGTGTTAAGAGGAATCTTAAAGTGCTTCGTAGTATCTGCCATGGACGTGTGCTCGTTGTATTTGTAGGACACGAGTACTTCATGGAGGAAAGCGACTGTGTACGACTTTTCTTTGAGCCAAGAACCGTCCCTCTCTTTCTGATGTGATCGTCCATATTTATTTTTGTTGTCTCTTCTATGAACCGTGTTATCGAAGTGACAGAGTAGAGTTTAGATGCACAGTCTCTCGTCTCACTTGGGAGTTAAAAGCTTTAGTTATATTATATTATGTCGTCTTTACTACTTTAATTTACTCTTTGTTCAATGGGATAGACATTTGCGATGAACTTCCCGTTCATTTCATACCGTGCTGTCGTTACATTTTCTCTGTGACGCAGAGGATGGTGGGATGACCATGGGATCAATGGATCAAGTTGATCCGTTCTCTTCCGTAACGTAATGGAAGTTCCGTTTACAACTGTATTGGTCTCTCATAAGTTACCGTTTTGAGGTACTGTAATGTAGAGTAGGTACTGTACCTATAAATAAAATAACTGCGAAGAATAGGCCCTCAGCTGTCTAAAAACAAGTCCACGTGTCCACATGTAAGAAAAGAGCAGGAAGCTCCGCCCTTCAAGAGAACTGACCGTTTAAGATAACCGGATTTGTGCTCTGAACAACCTGGTTCTCATAACGGGGGATGACTATACTAGTACAAGTACTAGTACAAGTACTAGTAGAAATTTTCCTCTAAATTTTTCGTGAAAATTTAATAGGTGCGGTTACATTGTAGGTAAATTGTACCGTACCTATTGTACCGTACCTATTGAATTTTCACGTGTACACTGTGAGACTTTCTTTTCTTCATTCACTACACGTATTCACACACATTGTGATGTTACACGTTACTAGTTCATTCACATAGCATTAAAGAACTTGGTGAGAGAGAAGCAATTAGTCTCAATTTTCTCCCTCTCATCAAGCTAGTCACTCCACATACACATGTACCACATGCGATAATATTGTACAGGGTATTGTACAGGGTACATGTATATACACTCGAATAATACTAGAGAAACATTTCAATCAATTTTCGTATGCTGTGTTGTTTGCCAGACCTCAACCGCCGTTGACTGCTATTTTTTCAATTTTCAAACAGTATTGTCCATCACAAATCGGAGATGAGTTTGAACTTTACATCCGGGGAAAAATAAAATATCAAACGTCAGATGGAAGGCGTCCAGAAATGACGGAAGATCCCTCCTCTTTGACATCTGGAGCTACAAGTATTGCTTCAACATCGAACGTAGCAAATAATATATCGGTCGACGATTTGATGGAGCTTGCTCAGAAGCTTTGGGAACAAAATAGAAAGATTGAACATTGGACGATGGGCCATTTTCTGGGCATTTTGGTGACCATGGGGACGACACATTCTGTTGTTTCATCTGCAATCTTTGTCAGACGAGCCTAGATCACAGGAACAAGCGTGAAAAAAGCATTATCAAGTACATTAAACGTAATGGGACAGAATCATTCAGAAGACACCTGCAAGAGCACCACAAGTCGTTACTGGAAGAAATAGAGGAAAAACACAAGGAATGGAGCAACCCCAACAAGAACAACAAGTCAATTCATAAATATTTCAACGCTATCACTCCATTAGCGGCACCGTCTGCAGCCAAGAATGAACATGACCGAAATATGGCAATAATAATCACTAGAGCTAGTTTTCTCATATCAATCGTCGAACAACTGGAATTTTTGCGTTTAGTTTACTATATGAACCCCCCGAGTCAGCATTCTAGGCCAAAAACGGTTAGGGAGAAGCTCATAACAGAAGTTACAGAATACTTTGTTTACGAAATGGTGACACCGAAGCCAAATACCCTCAGTCCTGTCACTATCACATCTGAACTTTGGATGAACAGTGGATGTGAATATATTTTTGATCTTATCGCTCATGAACTTGATAGAGATTTTAACCCTGTTTTTGTGCATTTAACGATGATTCAATGTGAAAAAACCAGAGGTGAGCATCTGGCCCAACTTTTGCGAGATTATGTGGAAAAGTTTGGTATTTCCTCTAAAGTTGTTGCATATGTTAAGGATGGAGGTGAAAACTTGAGAAATGTACATTCGCCATAAAAGAAGTGAATACTTTTCAGCCTTTTTGGATGGAATAGTGCATGAGTGGTGTATGATTCGCTCATATGATCTCTGGGGCTGCAAATAATGCACTTTCGAAGGATATAGCTAATGGTCTCGCAATGATTGATATTGAAAAGGTGCGCTCATCAATTCAAAAATGCATTAAATGGACCAAGAAGTAGCCGAAGGGAAGAAAGGCCTGGTTCGATAGATGTGATGACAAAAATATGCTTAACCATGTTATTGTTACGGCAGTGAAAACACGTTTTCTGAGTGTTGTGGTAATGATTGAAATGATGTTACAGTACAAGGGTGTAGTGGAATTGTTCTATGGATCGCAGTTTAATTTGAAGCTACACCAAAGATTCCCACAAATGAACTTGGGAGATTGTCAAAATAATTATGAACACTCTTCAAAAACTTATTTTTAGTGCTTGCAGAGCCGGAGAGAGAACTGGGCATCAGTGATTCGGTTTCACACACCATCGAAGTGTTTGTAAAGTACTCCGACATGTGTACAACGATAATACCAGTAGGGGAAACGGACTTTGAGGGGGAAATTGAAGATGTTACAAGCAAGATGACAGGCGCTGTATGTGAGATTTTGAAGCCTATGATAAATCCCCTTTTTGAGTTTCAAGAAATTGATGGATTTCTTGTTAATCATACATCGTACTTATTTTGTATACTCGATAAAAGGACTTGAAAAAGACAATTATGAGACTCTACGAGGACAATTTTGACGGTGCTCGCAGTATTTCGAAGAGATATGACGAGGAGGTCATAGTTCCCCTTGTTCAAGTTCATAAGACATATTCACAAGACATATTCACCTACATAAGAGAATGGATTGTCGGGTGAAACTATACATAACAAAGTCGATGAAACAGATCCAGGTTGCTTTTTGGCTGATGACGGAGAGACTACCGAACAGGTTATTGTAGAAGCGATGAAAAATGAGCTCAAAGGTTTCGTTTTGAGCTATTCAACAATAGATCAAACAAACGAGAATTGTTTAAGAGTCATTCTGACGAGCTTACAATGTTACGACTCTAGAAGGATATATTCTCGGTATACCTGCCACACAAATCGATAACGAGAGAATTTTTAGTATGGCTGGACGACTTTGAACTCCACTTCAGAACATATTGGGAATTGAAATGATCAATCGGTTGAAATAGATTTCTAGAAACTATCCTATCTTTTACGAGTCATCAGACACCAAGATAACAATAGTAGAAGGGTTCAGTGACTTCTGTTGAGAATGATGGTGTCAATGATGCGTGGTTTCTCTGACAATTTCTCATTGACGCATGTCGTGTAGAATTAATAAAAGTATAGGTTCTAGGGCGTTCGTTGGAGTGGTAGCTACTTGGTACTCCAGAAATAAACCCAACGCCATGCCTTTTCAGGAATGCTCATTTTCAGTATGCATCAACGGGGGAAAGGGACCCCGAACCTTGGTCCCGCGCCCCGGGTATCTGGTGGAAGCACTGTAGGAGCTTCATTTGATGAAGAAGTTGTGTTGTTAGTAGACATATCCGGTTAAACGTAGTTCGATTTTATGGCAGGTCTTCGTATGCATCTGGATAAGCAACGGCGCCCATAATGGCGTAGCGGACGAGTTCGGCGGTGTTGAACTATATATAGATACGTTCAATTAATATACACGACCTTCTGCAGGGGTAGTATATATTTTATTTTGCTACACAACCGCCAAATGTATGACATTACAATTTTTTCAAGTATCAAGATTCAAACGAAAATACGACGTCAAAAACGTTTTGTATGTATGGCGTCTTGAAACATGTGAAACCTCTCTATACGTACATTATTTCAACGATTCAGTACTGTAGACCCTTGACAATAAAGTGTATAAGAATCAGGGCCTATTTAAAAAGGTCTAATGATAGATTTTCAGTCCAAAGCTCGCTCCATATCAACGTTATGCTACACATAAATTTCCCTCGTATATTTTGTTACCAAGAAATGTCACCCAGTATTCACTTACACTGACCCTGCCCTATCAGTTTCACCTTTTAATTTCCTCCTACACATCTACAATGTAATATAAGTACTGTATATCCGTGTTCTGTCTTTTTCGGTCATTTTCATGTATGAACTGTACACCAGTCACGCTTCTGATCACTTCACGGTATCTGAAAATTGCACATTCGCGACTGTACTGTACATATATAACTCTTTCGCTTATTGACTCCTGATAATTTAATGTTCACACGTGGTGCGGGAAACACCATTTCCTGTTTCTCGTGACATTTCTTATCCGTTTTATCTAACATAAAACGAAAACTTTTCCTTCTAACGAAACGACTACATCATCCATTATTCTGAAACTTCTAAACAAGAATTTTAGATGTCAGACAGTTCTATATATCTTATTTTTATCAAAATCGGACATGATACGACCTCACAAAAACAAAAAGCTTGTGTAGGACCAGGTTGCATCTTGCATTTAAAATTCTCTCATACGATATGAACTTCTCACACTAGACAGGCAGGTAAGTATCAACTATATTATGTGAGTATTCTGAAGATAGATGGAGAGGGAGCTCGATTTTCGATCTGCTTCTTCTCGACATCGACCAATTTATTTAGAATGGAGTGGGAACAATGTATCATAAAACGTGGCAACATATGTGAGTATGATAGTACGTGAAACGATCAACAAGAAGAAATTCCAATAAAACAATTTCGGAAATAAGAGCAGGTAGAAAATATGGAAAAAGGAGATTGATGCAAGCAGAAATGAAATTGAATTAAAAATAGAAAAAAATTCAAAGGTAAGGGAAGAAAATCCTACACACCCCCATGCTTGAATTAATCCGGATTTGGGTGGGTGAATCAAATAGAGGAGCTTTTCGTGACTACTACGGCAGGAGTTTTATGAGAAGATCCGCTATGTTGTCTGAGGTTGGAACCCCGTTGATGACGATGTGGTGGGGTTTGATATGATATTGGAATTGATGAAACTTGATATCGATTTGTTTTTGACGACCTGTATTGACTTGGTACCGATAAATGTAAATGGCGCTGTTAGTGTTGATGAAAAATTTCGTGGGGATGTGAGGATGATTGAGAAAAGCATGAATAATCCAGATGAGACAGATAGAGTCTTGAAGGGAATTAATAGCTGCCAAATATTCAGCTTCTGTCGATTCGACCACACCGAATCGAAGTACCGGGAGCATTCGTGTGAGCCGACCGGTGAGAGTGCGGAAGGAAGAGACCGATGGTTGAATACATAATAATAAGTTAAAGAATGAATAAATAAATTGGAGGTTGATAAATAAAAGGTGAAGAATGAAGGTTGAATAATAAAAAGTTGAAAGATGATAACACGAGGATGAGTAAGACGAAGGTTGAACTAAAAGATGAAGAAGGATGGACAACAATAAGTTGTTGAAGGATGATAACGAAGGAAGAATAACAATAAGATGAACATTGACGAAGGATGATAAAGGTTGACAATAAATGATGAAGGATGGGATGATGATTGATCAAAGATGACGATCGGTAGAAATCAAACGACGGTGTTAAAAAGAGATTATATTACACGCATACCATGGGACGATGACGGTAGGAGGTAAAGCTATGCATCAAGGTACGCAGAGAGGGGACAACAAGAAACCAACAAAACGTGCATGCCAATAAAATACGCATACGTATAATAAAACGCTAAACAACAGCATTCGTAAGCTTAGAAAGAAGACAGGCCAGCATTTGTAAGATTAAAAAGAATACAGGCCGACAGTATCAGATATATGCAATTATTGAACACAGAGGTGGGCGAAACATACTGTATCATTCATAGGTTTTAACAACCAATAATGACATGGAAATCCTACACAGTATTGTCACTATACATGAACTGCACATGGATTTAGATAAGCATGCTACCGTGTAAGAATTATCTACCACAATGTATAACTGAAATTGAGCTATTGCACGTTCGTGTACCAAACACGTGTGTTTTATGTCAAATTCAGGATCGAATTCATTAATTAGAATATTAGCCCTGCTAATAGTAGATTTCTATTACACGTTTCGCTGCATCATTCTAATTTAATTCCATCAGTTGGTATACATATCTCACTCCTCGAGGTGTCAGGGAATTAAATAAAGTTAGACATTATCAAGACAACACCAGAGTATTCTAAAATACAAAATTTGCACTTTAGCGAGTCAAAGCCCTGGGAAGAGGAGAATAGAACCACCGTGCTATGAGCTGACTCATTATCACCGTCAGAAGCAAAGTTGACCCCCACGCAAGCATATCGCGTACCTGGTCAAACCAGTTTCCGCCTGGAGCTGGGGAGTATACGACCTGTGTCTTCGACTATATAATCCGCAACGATGAAAAACCGCATCTGGATAATAAAGTCAAACCGCCATTCCTAGAACCGTAGAACATATAGAATCATCAAAGGAGAGAAAAAATTGACGCAGTTTTGTTTACTTTCACCACTTACTTACGTACTATGGAAATCCCTCTGCTACGAACATTTTAGACAGCTTCAAATGTACTTAGAGAAACTATTTGTTGCTCGTTTGATGACCAATAGTATTGGTGTTCCATGATATGTGTGAATAGACCAAGATGAGGATCTGCAGTAATGAGACTCTGTGTAGTCAGAGTCAGAGAATGACTGAAGAAGTTTGGGATTTGAGTTATTGAATATTAAGAAGTCGTGATATTATGGCTTGAGTAATGAAAAAAGTAGGAGAAGAACGAAGTGGGTTTAAATGGGTTTTTCATGAATCGAACAAGGACACTTGTTGCAAAAGAAATGTTCTATATCATGCCATCGACTAAGTGACGGAGATTTCAGATGGAAGCCATATAAATGTATTTTTATTGATGTGTAAGGGGTTCACGCTGGGAGCCATCATACAGTAATTATTTATGTGGTAGCGGCGTTTTTTGTGGGTTGGCGTTATGAAGATTCAACCTTATTGATACTTTTTTATGAGGGAAGGTTGCGAAAGTTTGATATGACCTGTTTTTGTGTATGCTATAGTCCAGCCGGGGAATATGGATGGATAAACCAGATCCTTGACGGTATAGGTTTTAGACATAATTTTGCAAAATGGCGTTATGTATGCTTCGGGCTACCGCAATTGGGGTAGTAATTAAGTCGTGGATGGTTACAAAAATAATAGTAATGCCTTTTTAGTATTTTGGTACATAGACAGGAGTCGGAATGGGACTCTCTATATCTAAGAGACATTAAATGTTTGTGCAAACCTATTAGATATATGTTGCATGCTGTTTAGAACCGTAAAGGTTCGTTTTAATGATTCCATATTGGCATCCAGGAGAGGAGAAAGAACCTTCCGTTATGTAGTAAGTCACCAGAGGTGGGTACTGGGAAACACTCACACTACTTTCGCCATCCTGACACTCCATTTTATCTCCCATTCCCTTCTCTTTCCTAGCAAGTGTTCTTTCTTTTCATTTGCTTACGTGTCCTACTTATCACTTGGCGTCTTCGGCTCAAATGTTTGTAGGCAAAACCGGTTTTAGATAACAAATACCGTCTTGTATGTTCCAACTGGGCCCCGAACGGGACGTCCACCGTTTCCCTGGTAACAACCTGACCTCAGACTTGTGCGAAGACGAAGAAAAAAACTACGAGAGTCAATAACCACGAGCTAATAATCCCACGGGATGGGACTAAGACGATACGAAAGTGCTCCACCACATGAGCGACCTCCGAAAAGGGCCACTGGCAGCGTGTAACAAGTTTTAGTCCAACTCCTCGTCTTTGAATTCAGGACTGTGTTTAAAGTCCACCGTCGCGTCGAGATTTTTTCTTTCGTTCTACCGACAACCCTTCTTACGACCAGGTACCACCAATCAGCTACCGGTGGGGTACAACAGGTTAGTGGAAGTTGGCGTACATACACGACTTTGTTGATAATATATAGTTCGTGGGTAAAGACCGAATTTATGTCGAAATGGTTGGTGGGGTGGCGATTTTGTTGGACCTGAGCAAATAGTATTCTAGAGGTTGATTTTTAGACAGCATATGCCGAGGTTTGGTCTGGGGTTTAGTCCATCTTTGGCGTCATGATGTAGATTCTAATCGGCAAAGTGCTTTGAGTTTTAGTATGTTTTCGTTTTGGCCTCTTTTGTACTAGTATATCATTGTCAGAGAAACCTATTTGTGTGTGAAGAGAGTTTGGCGTCATGGAGCCATGAAATGACGTGATTTTCATTTAGTTTTGTTATCTCTTAATCGTGTGCCAGACTCCATTCTTTGAAGTCTGTATATTGTAATAGTTGTCTACAGGAATTAGAAGGCGGAGCGGATGTATTTATGACGACAGGGGAAGCATGTGAATAATTAAAATCCTTCGCTGCAATTTGGGTTCTGTCAAATGCCGGGTGGTATGGGATAAAATCCGTGGAGCGGCATTTAGAAATTTGAGCAGTATCAATATACAGTATTGTGTATTGATTGTGTGTATTATTGCGTAAAAATTGTACCGGTCGACATCTTGTTTGTAGTTCTGTTTTGGAAGATTTTTTTGTCTACTATTGTACCATATGCGCCAAATGGTAAGAGTGAGTAAAGGATTTTTTGTTCTATAATTTCATTTGTGGATTTTTTAATTTTTTGTGTTGGATATGGCTTTACTTAAACATGGCATCAACCATTGAAAAATCTCAAAAAGTATTTGGCATATACAGAGGGCCAATGCGCATCTGGCCACATTAATTATTTTTCTATTGGCAAGTTCTGCAATAGAATTCGATTGAGGATGGTGAGGAGTGATTGAAGTTTGATCTATTCTGTTGTAATTCAGAAAAGATGTCACTATATTTGATACGTACTCTTTCGAATTATCAGAGTGGAAACGTATGGGGTGCCTCCCATGAATCTATTTCATGTAATTATTGGTTTAAGGTATGATTTGTTGCAATTAGAATCATTTGATAGGTTTGGCGATGACAAGTCTCGATCCGAAATCGACGAATCTGATTGTGGTGATGGCCGGAAGGAGGTATAATTGGATCGAGTGTGCCGATGGAAATGATTTCGTTGGGGATGAAATGCTGTGAAGTTATTGCCAATAACTTCACGACATTTCATGCCCAACGAAATCATTGACCAGTGGTCGGTGAGGGGATGTTGCAGATTGACGTTCCGTACATGATGAACATGTTATGATGGCATTTTTCGGTATCTTGCTGTGGGATAGAGAGGGGAAATCGCTTTGGATTGTTAATCTTATTTTATCGGCAGGACGTCATTGAAAGCCATGTGGAGAGCCAAACATTGGGATATATGGGATGGTGGGTGAGCCCATGTATGGTGACTGAGACGTGATAAATCGTTTAAATATTTCTGAACTAGTTTGGAGAGGAGTCCTAGGATTTGGATTAGCTTTGGATTAGGGTCGTTTTTTGAAATGTAGGTTTCTGTTGGCAGTATCATCATTATTAATGGTATGCGAAGATACTGGGGATCATCTGACATTACACCAATATCATCAACATGATGTTGGTGGAATGTCAGAGGTTTGACGAATTGATTTGAAATTTGTGCCTTTTATATTTTATAACAATGTGTATGCGTCTGTCCGCCATTTGGAAATGGTGGGACGCATTGATATTTAGTATAAATATGATCGTGCGGTGATGTATACATGAGAATGTGTGAAAATACCAGCGTTGTATCCTTGGTAAGTTCTATGACATATATTTAATTATACTTGATCGGGGGAATTGTAAACGCCTGTGTCTCAATTAGACAATTGTGGTTGATATGTTTAATGATCTGGAATCAATATTAGGCGTGGTGGAATTTGTAGCAGTAAATGTTAATTGAGGCGAGGTTGAACCTAATCCCAATCATCATTTACTGCTATATTCTAGTTGACATGTTAGGACCGGGATTTGTACAAAGGGTAGAAGTGGTGGCACTGTCATTGATTAAATTACCTGTAGAGTGGAGGTCATTGTACTCCAATTCTGGGCTTGAATTGAAATGTGTGGAGGTACGTGAAAAGATGATGATGATGAAGGGGAGGTGAGAACGGCTGCCAGACTAGCATGGCGTATTTGTGACGATTGAGATGGGTTCTTGTAAAGGAATATGAATGAGAAGTTGTGGCATAGTTGGGATGGGCTTTTGGTGGATTTTAGGAGAGGTATAATTAACGCCGAGAGGGTTGTTTCTGTTCCTGAAGTTGACATCACTGTGTACATATATTTTTCCATAATTGGCTGCGTGTAAAATGCAACAATCAGCTGAAGGAGGACTGAAATTGGTACGTGATGTTGGATGCTGTTGCGG
>JAULBU010058870.1:0-11810 GCA_032358235.1 Odonthalia washingtoniensis | reverse complement strand
GTCGTCCCGGTGTTTCTAAGAGACCGGTGTAGTTGTGTGACGACGTGAGTAGGATGGATGGGGGATGCGAGCCGAAACTGTTGATCGATGGTCCAATGTCTACTAAGTGAGGAGGGAGGTGGTTGGAGCAGTTACCCGTGATGACGCAGATAACGGTCGCCAGTTCTTGTACATGCTTCTAAAGCGGGGTAATTGGCTAACGCTGGCGCAGCGGACGATATGCTAGAGCAAAAAGAGCTTTATCGTCGCGACGAATTCAAGTTCGGGGTAGATGAAGTCTTGGAAACGATTGTCTTTATTTTAGTTTAAGCGAGGCACACGCAAAAACCTCTTAAGTACGCTTCACCTGCTGTCGAGTAGCAGAGGAGCGAACTGTACAAGGTAGCGAGGCTATAGCCACCGGTACAGTGTAATGGGCAACAATGTCCTAAGTTCACGAGGCGATTGTGAAAAGCAACCAAAAAATGTGGTCCTGCACAAAAAAAAATATGACAAAAGTCACTAAAAAATGCACGTGTCCAAAAACGAATTGCACCACACTCTACGGGGCGATGTATGTAAACAGGAAGCCTACGAAGGAAGAACTGGGAAGATTGAATACGGATACGATGAAGGGAGTTTTGTTGGATGTGGGAAATCAATAGACTGCATGAAATTAATATGGAAGAATTGTCTCTATGATGAAAGGAGCAATATCAAAGTGGTAAGGAGAGTAAGATGGCTAAAATAGTAGTAGAAGGATGAGATCGTGGACTCTATTTATGGAGTTGGTTTGCTGGCGTCCGGGGACTAATAATGATCTGAATGTACTGGCAGTAACACCGTTAATACAATCTATACTGAGAGGGGTTTTTTAAGTGAGAAGCAAGAAGAATTTCAACTAACTGATAATGGGCCTAGAAATAAGCAACTTTATCTACTGGGTGATAGTATCTACCCTAATTGGACTCTTTTTTTGAAACCGACACATGAACCAGCAAACGAGGGTGAGAAGATCTTCACTACAAGACAAGAATCGATGAGGAAAGATATTGAGCGATGTTTTGGAGTGGTGCAGTCAAGATTTGAGATTTCAATAAGGGATAACAGAAGATGGGATAATAAAGAGGTTGTAATTATGTCGGGGGTATGTGCAATACTTCATAATTTCATAATTCGCATGGCCCGACTTGGGTAATTGGTCTGTGCGGATGGGAGTGATCTGATACATGAACTATATGATGAAGTGGAACTGGAAACTATTATAAGAGAAGAAGAGGAACAGGAAGATGCTACTGGAATAGAGGGCGGGGCGAAATAGCAACAGAAAATCAGTCCTTAATTGTTTTTGCGAACCACTTGTTGATGAGATAGTACCAATATACAGACTGTAGTGCTTTTCGAGCGCTACGAACGGAACTAATTCAACAGTCTTGCTGAGGTATTTTGAAAGAAGTGATGAATGAAGGATGTTAAGATATTTTTCGTTATAGATTTTTTTCGTTCAGGTTGATGATTTCATCAACCTATTGGTTTTTTATTTTACTTTTCATTCTGCGTTTCCCTTTCCCTTTCCCATTCCACGTCCTTTTCCCTTTCCTTTTACTTTCTTCGCGTATTGCCTTTGGCTTTTCTTATTGCCTTTGTCTTTGCCTTTGGATTTTGCCTTTGTCTTTTCGTATGCCAACAAGTATGACCGTGAAACGGAAGGAAGGACGAAACAGTCGAGCTAGGTGAGGTGATCAAAATGAACATGAAGAACGTCCGACAAATTCATGACATAAGTTATAACTTCTACGTTATAAACAACATAAGTACGACGTCAGAACACAACATGAAAGAAACAGGCATACAAAAAAAACAGGGTTACGACTTCGTAAACCTGAGGTCAAAAATGTTTCTTGCGCAACTTAATTATCCATATGTCCGTCAATTTCGTTCACCTTATCTGTCCTTATTTCTATCAACTCCATAAGGATTCTTTGGTACTGGACAGAATTCTTCGGGAGGAATTGAATAATCATGTAATATCATGATCATTCCGTTTTTCAATTTCTTGTCCATGTGCCATCTTTTCCAATACTTTGTGTGTTTCATTCACAGCTCCCGTGATATTGCTCATAGTTTCGGCATTTTTTATTCTTTCATGTCATTGATCATGTCCTTTTTTCTCGATGTTACCCCCTTCTGTCTCTTGTGCACTCTACCATCTGTTTCTTCTATTTTAGATAATTTTATTTTTTCTTTGTCTTCCTCACCCGCTGAACTGTTGGTAGCCATCCGATTTCCTGTCATTATTTTATTAATTACAACCTTCTCTTCACCTTTACTTTTTCCACCAAATTTTGGATGCACAGATAAGAAATTGGCTGTCAGCATGAACTTAAACAGCTTCGCCATTTTATATGACCCGTCCTCCTTCTCCGTGCCAGTTTTTTACAGTACATCTGCATAACAATTTCCGCCATGTTCTCCTCATTCATTCCACTTCGTGTAACATTCTTGACACTTGCCCTTGCCGCCAAAAATATAAGCGTATGTAGATGCTTCCATTTAACCTTATTCACTCCAGGTGTCCTCTTTATGTTGAACTTTAAAGAACAGTATTCCGCGATATTGTCCCACATCTTCTTTCCATTTTGCGATGTCCCTTCATACGATACACTGATCTATGCCTTCGCTAAATATAAGGCTTCGGAAGGACTAAAGTGCTTCCCCTCCTTTCTTATACTCATTTCTTTTTTTCCTTGCAGTATTTCGTCACTACACCTGTTACGTGACCCCTTCAGCCTACCTCTCCGCATGTTATTGTTAAAACAAGGAAAACGCTCGGGTTAGTTAGTAGTGGAAGATTAAAAGGCATGTTGGTTAGTAGTAGAAGAATATAATATGTCATATGTAGTAGAAGTGTAAGAAGAAAGTAATTCAGAAGTTTCAAACTCTTTCGCTAGTCTTGGTGAAGGAATTCAGTCTCGCTTTTTTAACTGCCGGTACTTAAAAGCTGGTGACCTCTCATATTCATCGGGCACATAAGCACCACGAATTTGTTCGAATATATAGCTTTTCCCATTCTTTACGACACGCTCTACGTGTTTCGTTACCTGTTCGTCATGTTCGTCATGTTCGTCATCGGATACGTCATACTCGTTCACAATGTCCATACTGCTGTAATTGTAGTTTAACTTGTGGTTGTTTTTTATTTTTGCTTTGCTTCTTGATTGTCTTAGTTCTTGTGTGTAACGTCAGGTGTTTGGAAGGTAGTGGGTGCTTGTGCAATGGTCAGTTATATACGAAAATTGACGCATGACTTGGATGTCTGAATGGGAAATGGTCACCCATGTCTTCATAAATTCCGCCGTTCACGCCAGTCACTCTCTCCAGTCACTTTCTATTGAGTAGATGTCCATTCCCAACAGTGTGATCGCCATTCACACTAACACCGCCGGATGTCATGAACTCTGCAATTTGTTTTTGCACGCAAAATCAAATTGTGACTTGCATACCAAGACTACACCTGTACACTCTACATGTACATACCTCAACGGGGACTTCTTTCAAAATTGTCCTTCCATTTTATTGGCAGATGGATCGTGTTTTTCGGTTAAACATTAATTGGTCAAAGAAAGTGCGCTTCTGTATTATTTTGGCTCTCTTTGGTGTTGGCCCCAGATTAGAGATGTTGACATCTTTCAGCACGGGAGGCTGCTCACAGTGTCCCAGGATACTTCATATTTTCGCCCAATTGTAAAGCGTCAAAGATTCACACTACAGTACAATACTCCAGTACTGTACAATGTATTGTACAAGTACTGGAGTATACATACTCGTACAGGTATCTACTCTCTACATTACGTGCCACATACAGTAGAACGAAATGTAGAGTATGTACTGTATGAAGAGTACTGTATATACTGTATGACATCTTGGTTTTTGAACTAAATTGTGTACACTACTTCAACGGTACAATGTACAGAGGTACTATTACCTGCATTGTGAACCCTCAAATTTATTAAAGACTTCGAACCGTACACATACAAAATCTCGATAAAAGAGTAGTAATTTTTGCAAGTTTTGTTAAGGGTTGTGCACCCAACACTCGATAATTTTTGTAAGTAGCAGAGTAGTGTACATGCTGCAGTTTATGTGTATGCAGAAGCAAAATCCCGGGTCGCGTACTTTCCATAAATGTAGAAAATCTTTACAAAACGATATAATATACTACTTTTGCCCAATAGAGGACACTAGAAAACTGATACGTAGCAAAAAAAATCCAAAATTACATAACGGGGAAAAAATTAAACGTCATACAAGATATTTATCTGCAAGAAAAGTGTTTACAGAAAGAGGTAAAGTATATTGTCATAAAAAGCATTTGTATGGCGACCATGGAAGGTAAAAACGATAGTTTAAAAATACACATATAAAAATATATGAAGCCACATATATCTTGTGATCTATGAGGAAACAAAAAAACCCAATTTGTATCACAATGACCGTCGCAAAACAATTTTCACTCTATCATAAAACATTCTCTTCATCACCAAAATCCTGACTTATCTCTTCACGCTTTCTGCCAACAACACACCACAGACTGCACCCACAACAACCACTTAACCGTGGGTTAAGCTTGCAACAATAAACTCTGTGCTATGCCTGCAAAACTTCACGCTGGGCTACTCCTGCAAAACTTTACGCTGGGCTACGCCTGCAACAATTCACACTGGGCTACGCCTGCAAAACTTCACTCTAGGTTACGCATGTAACAATTCACGCTGGTCTACTCCCGTATCAAGCGTAACATTTGTTGTGCCTGCAAAAACATAATGTTTTGTTGCGCCTCCAGAAAAAGGAAGCTTGTAAATATATACGATGTTTTAAAAGAGAACGCCTGCCTCAAATTTTATTTTAAAGGTTATGAGAAGAGTAGTTTCCAATTTTTAAAACCTAAAATGTGATTTGTTCATTCAGATAATCTATATTTCCTTTAATAAAGTGCTCCATGGCTTATTTTTCAGATGGCCGAACTCTTTATAGAAATTTTCCATTCCCCTTTCCCAATGCTCATCACAACTTTCATCCCAGAAGTGACAAGTCAAAGGATAGAACTCATGTATAAATTGCATGATTTTCCTAATTCGTAGATAAGCATTCTTTTGTCCGGTTCTCGTCCATAATGAGTTCGTATAGTTTGACACAAGGTCTTTTCTTCCCTCTTCTTTTTCGAAAAGTCCAACTGGTTCAAAATTTTCGTCACCATAACGCCATAGTTTGACAAGATGTGATAGCCCTTTTGGAAGTGGCGGAATAAATTTAACGGTTGTAGTTGGTTCGGAAGAAGCAGCGTGCAGTAATTGCGGGAGGTGAAGAAGGTTTTTATTGATAAAATCATTTGATCGTTCATTTAAGTTGTATGGTCGGGAGAAACTGAATTTGAAAGAATTTTTGATGCGTGAAACAGTGCACTTGCTCCAGATTGTATAGTTGTAGTTGATTTTTTGTTTAAGTAGGCGACAATATCTTTATTGTTTTCAGAGGAGTTGAAACTGTTATTCCTTATAACGGTATGAGCATATTTTGATTCTTTTCATCGTTGATCAAGGTAGAAAAGCCCATTTTGTAGTTGATTTATCCAAGAGTTGTACCGGTTCATCTCCGAAGGATCTGTGTTTGTAGAAGATTGATGAGGTTTATTTTTTGCGGCTACAAAGAGAGTGTCTCTAGCGATGATTTGTAGAAGAGATTCTTCTTTACAAAGTATTTGATAAGAGACTTGGAACCCGGATCCATTCCCTCCTTCCTGTATTGGTCTGTCGATTGTAGTTCTCTCCATCGCATGAGAAATGAGTTGAGTTGAGTTGAGTTGAGTTGAGATGAGTTGAAAAATTTCACTGTACCGGATGAGAAGAAAACTGAATTATCTTTTAACAATTTTATTTTCAACAAATTTCATTTTTTAAATTAAAGTAAGAGAATGACTACAATTCACTTCTTTCAAGTTCGTTTAGCCATTCGTTGAAAGCTTCTTCATCATGCGCGAAATCCGTTTCTTTCATGATTTTTCCCGCATGATTCATGGAGTCTGATACAGATGTAAACCGTGGAAGATCCGATGGATCACAATCGTTGTAAGCTGTACAATAATTGACATATGCATGATGACCTTTCATTTGAATAATTTCCATAATCATTTCATCCCTTAAACCAATTGACCGATAAAGTTTTACAGACCCCCGCTTTATAGAATTTCCAGTGTACATGCATAAATAACCACTTCCAATAACAATGTCTCTAAGTCTAAGGCGAAGAAAATCTGTGAATTTCTTCACTGGTAGGGGTAAAATAGGATTCAATATAAACCCACCAGTAGTTTGAGAATAATCACAAAATACGGGACCAGAAAATGTTCCTCGTAAAGTTAACCATGTATGCAAACCTACAAAAAGATCAATGTAAATAGAGAATCTTAGTTCTGTATTACCTTCCCATTCTCGTAATCGATAGTTCCGCTGAATTGTAGAATTTTTTATTTATTCTGCTAAAGTTAAAATTGTTCCTTCTTATGTCACAGAAACATTGTTTATTTGACGTTTTGATATATCTTCAAACCTCATTCCCATATTGAGTCCAATCAGAATAGAATGGAGTTGTACATCACGTAAATCAGGTAACTTTCCACATCCGTACCAATACTTTTCAGCATGATCACATACTAAACTAGCAGTTATTGGACGTCCCTTAAGGTTGAGTGCCCCAAATTTAGCTATGTGTACCCTATGAGCTTTTATAACTGATCTATATCAGGATTATTTATCAGAGGATTACCCGTGGCTTTTCCTTCAGAATCAACATGCCAGCCCTGATGGTTCCCACACTCGGAATATATGTGACACAAACCTTGTATTATTGCGCCCATTCTATCATTTCCCAAGGTATCCGGAGTCCAAAAATTACAATGATCTGCTAATAAATTCATAATAAAAACAAAACTATAGTAAGAAACGTCGTAAGTATAAGATTGGTGTTTAGCTTCTCTGTACTTTTCAATTAATTTACGGGCCATATTTATATTATTTTCTGACGATTTATTAAGGGCTGATACCAATAATTCATGCCTGTCTCGTCTTGGGGTTGATGAAAAGTTAAAATTTGTAGCAGATCTATCCCCACGACCCTTATGATTGCGATGTGTTGATGAAGACATTTTATTGATTGTAATAATTGGTTGAAGATGATATTTTTTAATTTTAATGAGCTCCAGTCGGTAGATCTTCATGTGTCTCTCTGTCACAAAGAATTGATAAGTTTACAAGTGACTACCCCTCCGGGTTTTAACAAATATACAAATTCAATCAAATATTTGAGGGAAAACATATTTCGTTCATATTTGCCATAAAATCAACAATAGCGTATGCAATAATTTTGCATACGATGTTTGCAAATAATTCATATGTTTGGATGTTTTTGAAGGTCCAATTTCTTACAATAATTGGTCCAAACATATATTTCTTTGCAAATGATTCATATATTTGGGTGTTTTTGAAGGTTCAATTTCTTACAATAATCGTTCCAAACATTATCTTGACTTTTTGAACACTCGTTTTTTGAGTAATTCATCGTTGCGCAAGGTTCCAAACCAAAAAAAACCTTCTTATTTGCCATACAATCAACAACGAAGTATAAAATGTTAAGACTAGAAGGGGTTCTATTGAATATTGAAGCTTGCCAATTCTATGGATATTTAATTAAGAACTTTTTTTTTCCTTAACATAACTAAATTCTTCTCCCAGATTATTTCAATACATTTCATATTTTTCTCACCAACAAAAAATCTTTCAGTCGGCTCAACATGTCATCTCGAATCAACCACCCAGAAAACTGTGTTATCTGCATGGAAGCATTAAATGGGAAAGTCAATCTGTTGTAATGTGCACATGTTTTCCATGCACACTGCATCACCGCTTGGATCAACTCTCAACGTACAGGGGCTGGTCCTTCTTCATCGAGTACCCCATTCATTGATTTAACTCAGGTTGAAACTGAGGATCAAATGTTGGAGAGAGTTATGGCAGTATCAAGAGACGAAATAGGAGCTCAAACTGGATTGTGTCCAGTATGAAAGAGGTGTATTGTCTTTAAAAAGCAATACGAAAATTATACCAATCAACAAACAAAATTCAATCGCACATCTCTTTCCGAGGAAGATAAAAAGAAGGTTGATCGCAATAGAAAAAGACTCAAAAGTCATAAGAAAGGAATTTCAAAGAGAAATAATAATAGAAATGATTCAAATTAAATAATTTTAAAATTTTAAGTTCTTTTACGTATGAAATTTGTGATTTACATCTTTTTTGTTCTTTTGCTTTTATTTCTTTTCAATTGTATGAGTTTCTTTGAACTTTTCTGGTTTTGTTTAAACCATATTTTAAAAAGGTTATTTCTATCTTCTTTTCTTTTCCTTTTCCTTTCCTTTTCCTTTTCTTTTCCTTTTCTTTTCCTTTTCTTTACCTTTTCTTTTCCTTTTCTTTTCCTTTTCTTTTCCTTTTCTTTTCCTTTTTTGTTTTGATTTGTTTGAAATTACAAGATAACAATTTATAAGAATTTGTTTAAATGTTTTAGACAAATGCTTATAATTTGTTAAAAATTTGTGATTTATATCTCTTTTGTTTCCTTTTTGTTTCAATTTGTTCTAAATTACAAGGACAGTTACAATGTTTGAAAATGTAGTCAACTATGACTTTTGTGTTTCAGTTTGTTCTAAATTACAAGGATATTTATAATGTAGTCAACTATGACGTTTATCATCATAAATCACTTTTTATCATAAATTTATTTAATTTATTTAATACAAAGTGTACACTAGCATCCTTCCTCTTACATTCTGACACATAGCCGTTCTTTCTTATGCTCCCTTCAAGACGGTTCATTTTCGAGAATAATATAACATTATCCTTCAATTTTCGAAGTTTTTAAAATACAACATCTCTGCTGAAAGTATTGAGCATTCAATCAATGGGTATCATTCGACGTGCTCGGATGCTAGCGATAATTGTTTTCCAAATGAATTGTAGATTTCTCTGTATTACCATTGAGAAAGACTAATTACAGTACCATTGGGAGTGTAAATTGTATAGGATTAAAATTTACCTTTCTATCAATTGCCAGCGATGAAAACTGTACCAATCAGAACATAATTTCCAATCGAATTATCTTGCTTTGTCTCTTTCTTTAAAAAATTTAAATTATTTGCTTCTTTTCTGTTTTAAAAGAAACGAAGCAAATAATTTTAAAATTTTATCCCTAATCCATTTTAGCCACAATTTATTGAAGGGTCATTCTGTGATCAGAGGGGCTATTTCGTTGAATCACAGCTTTCTGGTGGGGGTATTTCTAGAAATTTGAAAACGTTTACCCATATTTCTATAAAAAATAAAAGAAAAATAGAATAATTAATTTAAAATACTTGAAATAACCCCCCTGAGATAGCCCTATTCCCCTAAAGAGCCCTACCGATTGCCTCTTGATCCTTTTATTGAAAAGAGCCCAAACTGAGCGGTTTGCAGCATTCCTCAAAAAGGTGGTTATTTGCAATACAGTGAACATAAATGAACATATTTCGACGATATGAGAGCGGCGTTACAGGGATTTATTGGGCATACTGCCTGGCCCCATATAGTTCGCTGTAAAATTCATAGATTTATGAAAACAACCAACCCTACAATCGGATGACATTGGAACGGTTCCTTCATTTGAAGAGTTGTCGATCAATATTAGGATCGACAAATGAGCTAAATTTCAGTTTTAAACGGTCCTCAGGTCAGTATTCATTCCGAAATGTTAAATAGATTATTCTACATTACCAATAACTCGGACATAAGTAGATCTCGGAAAATCCTTTTCGAAATGGAAATTATTTTCATTACCAAAATTTGAAGACAAATATATATAATTTCACACTTATGTCGATGTAATGAGTTACAATGAAGTGAACGACCCTTCCATTGTATTTATTTCCTTTCTTGGCCAGACGAGAACTATTTTATTTATATATTTTGATGTGTATGGAATTAAATTTACCAATAG
This sequence comes from Odonthalia washingtoniensis, assembly GCA_032358235.1. Classification (NCBI taxonomy): domain Eukaryota; phylum Rhodophyta; class Florideophyceae; order Ceramiales; family Rhodomelaceae; genus Odonthalia; species Odonthalia washingtoniensis. Next base: position 1,751 of record JAULBU010058870.1, on the reverse strand, counting down.
TGATTGTTTCCAGTTTTCGGCTGTAACATGAATCCCTTTCCAACAAAACGCTGCTTCAGGGAGTACGAATCTAAATTTCAAGTTCATTTCAGACCCTGGCAAAATAGTATTCCATATCTATCTTTTTAAAACATTTCAATAAATAGATCATTTAAATATTCAAAACAGGAAAATAAATTAGTTTTCTTTTCGCCTTTCAGAAATAGATTATTCATATTTTTTGGAACGAAATAGATTATTTCTATTTATTTCGCATGTAAAATAATTCTATTTTTCTACAAAGGTCAAGGAATATTTTTTTCGGTGTTTGTAAAGCAGCGAATTATTCAAATTATTCCCCAGTATCGAAATTTTTTACAGCAAACTCATAATGTGTCGGTTCTTATACTCAGTCCATGATACTGTGGACTGCCTGAATTCTCCAAATAACCCGCGTTAACAATCAGAAACTAACGGGTCAGCAGTACAGAGAGGTATCTTAAAAATTCGAACCAATAAAATGAATGCAGGAAAGGGGTAATAAATTATTTAAACATCCAACGGAAGAAAACAGATTATTTAAACATCCAAAGGATGAGAACAGATTATTTAGAAGAAGTCAAGAGCCTCAATCTGAAAATGTTAAGAATTTGGTTCAGGTCCTTTTAGATGGTAGAGGACAAAGTTCACTGCACGGTCTAATTTTGACTGCTGACAGAGGTTATGGTAGTATCTCAATAGCTACAAATTCTTAAAATTGGGAATTGGCTCGATGTTGATCATGCCACAGCATCTGCTTCGTTGTCATCCATTTGTCGGCAGTTCATTTATAACGTCACGAGCTATGACGATGATAATGTGGAGGATGTCAACAGTGAAGATAAGGAGGCAGAAAATGGTGAATATGAACCTTCTAGTACTTCAAATGAGGATTTAATCAACCTAAATGAAGATGGCAGCAAAACTGTACCAAATTATGATCGACGTCGTCAATTTATTATTGACGACGGTCCAGACATGGGCCCAGCTGTATTTATCTCCGAAAAGGCCTTGTCTTTGAGAGGTCAAGGTTTTGGTCGTGCACAAACTTGTTCGGTTGCTTTGAAAGAGCACGGTACCCAACACTTTGGCAATATAGTCAGATTTATGTATAGTGTGCCATCAGGTATAACTGAAAATTTGGATAAATGGGTTGCAGTATCACATTTCGGTTAGCTACGGGGAGTTCTTTTTAAAAAAGGGGAGAAGATGGGTGATTTATGGCATCACTGAGTTCTACTGGCAGAGATATTATTGAACATTTTCTGTTAAGCAAATGTACAGTTTAAACAACAGGTCAACGATGTGCTGATTGGTTTCTTTTGAGGCAATTTCGCATCACAGGAACTTTAGCAGGGGATATTCTACTTTCTAGCAACAATTTTAGGCAAATGGTTGGATTAGATCCAGTTTGTCATGATGATGGTATAAGTGATGACGATTTACTGAAGTCGCTGGTTAAAAGTTGGTTCAGATCTACAAGGTCTACAGAGGCCATGATGCGTGGTACTCAAAACGAAGAGGCTGTAATGAAATCTGTACGGACTAAACCATTCATAAAGTCGCTACGGAGTTGGGATGCTAGCCAGAAAAGAAGAAAACTGGATAGCATGCTCACCAGATGGAGTAGCTCTAATAGATACATCCCTTTTAAATTTTGAAAGCAGTCATGGACGAATTCAATTAGCATCAGTTGAGATTAAAACTACTGTCGCATCTTCTAGTCTCGACAT
>JAULBU010058859.1:0-11812 GCA_032358235.1 Odonthalia washingtoniensis | reverse complement strand
ATTTACTTTTATTTTGTAAATTGCATGACTTGATATTGTATTTTCATCTCTTGGGATATCAGAAATTGGTGCCTTTTTTACGGTTTCCAGAAAAGCATCTTTTTCATTTTTATATGCATTTACAAAAGGAAGCTGTTCAAAATCTTGCGCCTGGTATAACATAAATGATTTATTACCAAAATATGTAAACATAGATTTTAGCACTTCTTGTTCACTGCTTTTCAGTTGAACTGATGGTGCATTTGCAGAACTAGATGCAACAGATGTAGCATATCGCTATTTCTTATGTTTTGTATCAAGTGTTTCTTCACCACCATCATCATAGTCCACATTTACTTTTCCTTGCTCATCAATATCGGACACAGTCCCTGCATAGTATTCATGCTCCAAGGGCCAGAATATTCCAATATTATCACCTTCCTTTGGTAATAATATATCATTTCCATTTATTTTTATCATTAAAACTGAAGTCAGATGTTGTTGAAAGCATCTTTTTAGAAGTTGATTCACCATTCGCAACATTATGAATGAAATTAAAACTTTTATTTGAGTAGAGGTAACCTCATCGAGTTTACTATCTAATTCATCTATGGCTTGTTAAATTTGTGATGCAAATTGATCATCTTTTACTGAATGAAGCACGTCTTCAAGTGCAACATACATGCGTTTCCCATGTGATGCAGGTACTGTAACCGATGAGGACTCCTTTTCGTGTTCAGAACAATTCGCGATGATAACCAACGACCTCATTTTTCTTTTTCACGTTTCAAATATACATCTACCATGTCACCAATTTTGACAGAAGGTGCACTTATTGATATTGATCTCATTATTAGCGTTAGCTTTCGCTTTAAAATTAATTTCCCATGAGATTTTACCAGTTCAACTGGTAACCATTTCACTGGAAAAGATGCGTTGATAGGTTTTGTAAAACCTTTGGCTAATTGATATTATGACAGAGTATCTGATCCATATAAATCATTTTAAATTCTAATTGCCGTATTAACCAAGATATAATTACCTTTTAGATCAGGTTGTGCGTCTTTAAGACGTAAATATATACTTCTAATCACACCATGTTTATGTTCCAAGGGGTTTTTCTATGTCGGCGTGGTGAAACAGGCCTAAAATCAATATTATAGTTTTGTAGAAAGTTCATTAATTCTTTGTGAAGAAAAGCTTTATCTGTATGTTCAGAACCAGGTGGCCGAAAACATGATAACCATCATGCTTCAAAATCATAAATAGCATCATTTAATTATTTAGTTGATACCATCAGGCTTGCTGAATATCTCGACCATTTGTCTATACAATAGAATATACAATATTCATGTAAAAAGAAGTGGTCCAGACTTAAAACTTGGTTGCATTCCAGTTTTAAAGTTGATATCGAAACTTTTCTTGCTGATATAGGTTGAAGTGTAGCTCTGCAACTTGAGCACCTCTAAATAACATTGCTCAAATATTTAGCCACAGCTTCATTAAACATGTTATTTCGTACCAAAAGTGTCTTTATGTCAATACATGACGCATGTCCGCACAAATTTTGATGTACCTTATCAACAATGTGTTTGATTTTAGACCATGGCTTATCTTCAATCTTACTGGCTGCTGTTGAACATAAAGCTGAAATTACACATTCATCATGTGTAACAGAAATTGTAGTAAAAACATACATAGGAATGTAGCAGTTAAACTGTTGGTTCATTAACGACATTTAAATTGATATACCTCTAGGAGCACAGAATACCAATTTTTTTCCTCCACGATGAATGATATCAACTTTACTTACTTTACGGCCGACCACCGATTGTGATGAACCATCTAAATTAATAGTCTAATATTTACATTAACATTATTGATTGGATCTTTTGTGACAGCTATCAACATCACGGATCCATTTATGCGACGACGTTTACTTGCGTGTTGACCGCTCCCATATAGCCAAAAATGTCTTACATCAAGTGATGCCGAAATAGGTTCAAATTCACGATTAAAATTTTGCGCTATATGTTTTTGTAGAAGACGGAACTCTGTGAACCTAATTTCAGAGTAAGCTGCTCCGTCATCTACAAGCGGCCCAATATTAATAGCATTTTTGATCAAACTATTACCAGATATATCAGCCATACCAAAAGCAATTGTATTATCATTTTCATGATTAATATTCATACTCGCATGATTTACACGGACTTACTCAGGAGCTTGAACATAGGGTTTGAGGCTTCCACCATGATTGTGATCATTTGCCTAATTTCCTTCTTTATTGCATGCTTTGCAATAAATTCTGATTTTAGTTTAGCAAGATCTTGAGGTGACAGCTTACATCGGTTATTGCGAAATTGATGTTTCGACTTTGAAGACGACGGCTGATTGTAGTTGGATTGATTATAATATAAAGTTGAAATATGTACGTTTCGCACCTCCTGAGGTCGATCAAATTGACGGAGTATATAGATGATATTGATGCATATTTTACAGATAATAAAACTTCATCATTAGATGAGCTAGATTGAAGCGTATAATTGGTTGGTGTTGCTGCAGCCAGCACTCATATTCGTTGCGACTTATCAGCATCCGCATTTGCTAACAACATAAGTTCATTCAATGACTCAGGGAGCTAAAAACTGGTATTATTTGCATTAAATTTCGTCAATTACGCAGCAAATCTAGATTCATAATTTTTATAGCTTTCAGAGTTACCACGCTTCCATGAAAGTAAATTAATCAAATCTTCATAAACATCACTGATGACGGATAGTGCATCTCTTTGATGTATTGCATCAACAATAGCAGAACTACTAATAGCTGATTTAATTTCATCAATTTCCATTCCAGTACATAAATCTCTTACACGACCAAACAGTTGGGGTTTTAGACAAATTCCACGAAGTGCTGCAGGGATTTTGTTGCTTTTCTGTTCTGGTACCATATAATGGAATTCAGATCACAGTTTGACCACTTCAGCATATTCTGCTTCATCACCACTACCATCAGTTCATGGAACAGATCGAATGTCCTATGAAAACTTAGGTCTCGATGGCAGTGTAGAATCTTTACCTGGAGCCATATCTATTAAAGCAATGGAATATAACTGATAAATATGGCTTGCTGGTACTTTTTATGCAAAGGGAAAGTTTCTTCAGTGTCATCTTTTTAGTTGATTCAAAATACTTCGAAGTTAATCAAGATGATAGCAGTTTAATCTAATAAGATCGTGAACTGTTCTGATTGTCGTCTCAGTGCCCAAGATTTCTTTCATTTCAATCAGCCGAAATACGTTCGGCGTCTTATATAAAATAAACAAAACAACGAGACTTGGCAAACCTGAAACGGTTATGCCAAAAATAAACATAACAACGATGGATGGCAAACCTGAAACCGTCATGCCACGGCAACGATGAGTGACAAACTTGAAAGCGTTATTCCGAAAATAAACATGGTAAAGATAAAAACATTACGCCAAGAGTATACACACAAATGTTTCAAAATAAATAAAAAGATAAAAATAACATGTAGTTATTCTTAACAATCATATCAATAATTCACAGATCGCTTCAGATATTAGCACGCATCTTTCTTTTCTGATTTTTAGTTCTAGTCTAGAACTTCGAATCTTTACTGACTCTAGAACTTCTGGATTCAGTAAGGATTCGTATTTAGTTTTTTAGAAGTCCATCATAAAAAACCATTTTGAACAATCGCTAATTTCCGATTTCTGTATGTTTTCTGTCACTCCTCGCAGCCGTCATGGAAAAGAAAAATGTAACAACTCCAATTATATGTAACCAAGCTCACTGTTACGCCATTGAAACTCCATGGGACCCAGAGATGTCAGCTTTTCTCCGTGCGTAGTGGCAGTTCTTCTTTCACTTCGTACTTGAAGAGAGGGTCAGTTCTAAGCGCATAAAATAAATATTGTGATATTTTTTAAGTCCAGTTTCGTTCCAAAATTTCCACGTATCATCACATGGAGCGCTGAATAGACTATCACATTTTAGGTTGCACCAACAAAATGACTTCTTGAAGTGTTCTCAGACCGTTAATACGAAGCTACAAGGCTATTCTGGTACTAGGAAGACGCGAAACAGTTTCTCATCGATTCTCCGATCGCTGACGTGATCAGAGGGAAGATGTTCATGGATCCAGATCCAGAGAAAATCTACGGAGAAACTTGGGGAACGATGATGGTGATTATGAATACTACGCCGATAAGTTGGAGGAGTTATAAAATTTCAAAGAAGCCGACCCAAATACGTCGTCTTGGTGTATCCAGTTCAATTTCATCTTTCCATCTATTTTCATTGCATTTGGTGCACGTTCCGACGGGGTTCTCAATTTAATTAGTCTATCAAAGATAGCAATGGGGTTACCGATATCATCGGCGTGTAATACGTTCGTTCAATGACTATGCCATCTAAAAGTTTGCCCACCTTGGTGAATGATAAACTTGCAAAATTTATGCGAACTTCTCGAAGCAGCTTGGACATTTTCTGAAACCCTGAACATATCGATTTACATGAGTACATCATATCTCTATGTTCTAATTTTAGTTCATCTCAACAAGGTTGGCATCATCAATAGGCATACATTTTTAATTAGAATTTTTGAGTGGCATATGGGAGAGGTGTTGACTCGTGGATACTTGAGCTTCAAGATGGCACGGGACACGAGGAATGGTAGACAGGGATTGATTGAGGACACATGGGAGGAAACAGGACTTTATGAAGGACACATGGAAAGGGATAGGAATTTATGGTGACGCACGGGGAGGGAAAGGAATTTATGGATGATGCAAGGGAATTCATGGACCGTATAATACGGAGGTGATAAAGATTATTATGATATCATACTACGATTGTTCTACACTAAATGTGCATAATCACCAGGTCATAGAACGATACTAATACAGCATACAGTATGAAAAAATATTTCAAAGAAATGTTCACCAAGACAAGTCGCTCTTGGACACGTGTATCAATTTAGAAGAGAATTATAATTAGAACAAACTTTGTTCTAATTCTAAATCTCTTCTAATTTTATATAAAGAGAAACTATGTATTCTAAGCGGCAAGTCTGGGCACTTTTTCGATATTTTGTGATGTTCGAAACCCTCATACGTGTTATTCCCGTATAATTTGAAGTATGATTCAGGAAAACGGTAAATATGCAAATATACAAAAAAAGAGACAAAGAACAAGGAAGATTTTCAGTGAAAAAGAGGATAATAATGGGATGTGTTCTCATATCATTGTGAAAACAGAGTATTAATGAGTAACAACGTTACCCATGTCATGTGTCACGCTGTGAAAAAAACCGAACACGCATGATTTAATGAAAATGAGATGCGTTGCTCAGAACAATACTGTAGAGAAACACGTCATAGTAAACCTGCGAATACAGTTATGTCATTTGAATTTATTTTAATCGGTGATTGTAAACATTAGAAGGAGAAGTAGGACGATCAAAGTATTCAGATCAGAAATGGTGGTAAGTTGAACAAGGATATATGATTCAGAGTACAGTAGATGAGTAGTAATAAAAACGGCATGTTTATGATGAAAAGTAGAGAATGATTTTTTGTGAGATATAACCGTTAGTGGTCACTTCTATAATTTCCCATTGACGGTTAAGATGTCAATGTCGAAATCTGAGCCTCCATTGTATTCAAATAATGACATAGCGTCGTAATCCATTTTACAGATCCTGCTATTTTGGTTTCCCTTCGTGGATACAACAGTTCTAATGTACTCCAGTTCTTTCGTACCTGATTCATTTTCGTATGACAGACTACCTGAACCAATAACTATGTCACGTAACTTTAGATGTGTGATATGTTTTTGACCACCGTAATTTCCGCTTTTTCTCCCCTTCATTTTGCATTGCTGATGACCATTTCCTAATAACACCTGGAATATCGTCCAGTATGAAATGAATTTAGTTGTCCCTAATTTTTTCTGAAGGCATTCCAGCTTTTTTCAATACAGTTGTTATTAGTTTAGCATCCTGGAGTGAATAGTAATCCAGTAAACAAGCTTCCCTCGTATAGTTCTGCTAAATCCCTTCTCGTGTCACATCGCAATAATATAGTCTCTTCATCCAATATAAATTGTCTATACTTATTTCCCGCAATATCAAAAATTCTGATTTTGGGGGTCTTCCTGTTATTAGCGTACTGCTCTTACTTGCTTCGTTTTCTTCATCTGACGATGAAGAAGGTGTAACAGCTTAAACCCCCGTCGTAGAAATCATCGGTAGATTAGAAATTGAAATCAGTGGTGAGGATAACTATGTGACTGGATAGATAATAGGTCACAAGGGTGAGAGAAGGATATAAACGAGCAAAGACGGGATGTGTGTGCATGCGGGATTTATGTTATGGGTACGATGTAATAATGCATATCATTTCCATACTCCTACGCTTTTCTATGTCTTTTCCAATAATTTTTGGTCATTGAGCCAAAATTCAATATCAAATGAGTCATTTTTGTCCCTTTTTTTGAACGTGTCTTCTTTACATGCCATATTACTGAGACAAATGAATGGTATCCACAAGTAAGTACGGTTAGCGATCACAAACGGGTGGTGAGATGGACATTAGAGGCTGCTCAATACACATTTTTTGAAATTTGTACATGAACAGAAGAGCGATAGAAACAAGTTGCTTACCATTTGTAGTCCATTTCCTAAACACAGAACATATACGTAGCTTTTTACAGCTCCTTTGATGTTACAAGTTCTATTATGTAATTCCCGTTTCAATTTACGGGTTATTTTTGTTTCACGCTATTGGTTCAAACACCTGCACTACGGCGTTCCTCTATATTAGAATTTTTTTCCACCCAACGGACTATAATGACAAACTATGTGTTTTGTGAGACGTATGTCACGCCTCATACAGACGTTTCCTTGTGTTTCAAATACAATAATTTGTATAATTTGTAGTGTAGATAAAATACGGGATGTTCACATACATATGCACCTTGCGTGTTCACCTCGTCGTCCATTTTTTCTCTTTTTCTCGAAGTTGCTGCTGACGAACAGGTGATGTGCATAACATTATTCTCATCGATTGCAACATTTGCGGATTCAGGCGCTCACCCATTAGACGACACCAGAAGCAAATCCCCGTCATGTGGCGATTCTTTGTTTTTATTCTAGCAGCTATGGGTATTTATGCCACCTACGATTTCATTACTGTCATAATGCATCACGGCGAGACACTTAGATTATACACGACTATACACCGACATGACACATTCGTCAATATGGCCCATGCATGTCACCACACTGTCTTCTTGTCACACTACGATGTCTCATTTTGGTTATCCGCCGAACAAACACTTTACATTGCTGCACCACTACGCACACTCCCCTACAATTGGCTGAACCGAAAAAATATTTCTCGAAATGTAAATTTTATGTTTCATGAAGCACACAAATTCATTTATAGGCTCTCCTTTCGACATTTCAAAACGCACTTCCTTCTTCATTCCTACGAAGATTTTCATCCGTTTCCCAAAACGTTAACACGATAACGTGCGGCAGGACGTCCTCTTTCTTTAGAGATATTGTTCGTAAATTCAGTTACAATCACCAAGCCCTGCTTTCAAAAGGGAGTTTTCTGTATACTTTCCAGTTACAATACATAGTTTCTCTATTAAAATTTGATATTAATTTATTAATATTGAACACTACGTGCAATATTTTGAGCCAACAACAAGTCGGCGGGATATAAATTCATATTTGATTCTCACCGGGGTAGGAGAAGGAAAACCCGTTACCGCATATACAAGTTACAACAACAACCAGTTCCGCAAAAACTACAACTGCTGGAACCTCGAGAGGAGACAGATCACAACAACGACTTCAACCAAGTAAATGTTGGGAGAAATCCTAGACCTTTACAAATCGTGGAGAATCTAGCATCCTTTGCGGATATACACAGCCCAACCGCAATACCATAATCAGCGTGGAGAAATAGTAAGTTATCCCCATGGATTTAATACCTCTGTAAACTACTATCGAAGGCAGGTGAAGGAGGAAAGCTGAACGAAGTGCACGCACTTCTCTCATAATTCCCCATAAAACATTAACCTTACAGTAATTGATACCAGTTGCAAAAAAAAGTAAACCACGCAGAGAAGACACTTTTGAAGCAGTTGGAACAGAAGAAGGGCAAAGAAGGGCAACTGGATCCTAGGTTAATCTAAGAAAGGAAATAGCTAGACGTGGAAATGGGACAGAAACTCAAACCTCTAAGGAAGATTTAGGATAGAACTAGTACTCAGAAATAAATCAAGAACTAGGGCCTCAACAAGAGGTGATCTTCTACGCTTCTTTCAAGTACTTTAATTCTTTGTGACCCTCATGCTAACTAGTGACATTCAGCATCTATACCAATCGCAATGGTAATATTCCAGGTCGCTTTTATGGTGTGGCCACACGCTTTCAGAAATACACCCAACCAGGCTCCCGGTGACTCTTATGTGGGCTCCACCAGCTTGACAATTTATTGAAGCATGAATATTTCCATTTTGGATATTATTTTTTGTTCTTTCACCTCACCGCATGCATATGTTATTTGCGCGTTAAGTGTACTTTTATGCCAAAGATGCGCTTTAAGGTTTCAAAATCATCAGATACGCGCTGTTATTTAATTGATTTGGTGAGCTTGTCTCTGCATCATCACAAAAATATCTGCATACAAGGAATTTTTCGGTAATCTTCCTAACTACACACCTCTATCTGAGTGGTGAGCGGAATTATTGGTTTTGGATTACTTTTGCATCCGGGAAACAATCACTTTTTGTATCGGTAGGGTCACGAAATAACTATGTATATATTTAGAACGCTCACCTTGTCTCTGTTTAAACATGCTACTTGTATGTGTTATACGGCTTCGCCTCTCTTCAATATCCTGAATAGACTGCTTGGGCTTTACACAATCCCAGTAGAAAAACGGATATTTTCTTCTTGTGGGCTATGTGCAACAAACGCATACTCCGCCAATAAGTTTATTCACATTCGAGGTTCAGTTGACCTTGAGAAGCTTTATGAAGCAACTTCGCCTGAAATCAACTCCCTGTAAACGACTTGTCGCATCTCTTCATCATCACTGCTTATGGCATCAACAAGATTGTTGCTGATCGATACACTTTTTTGACGAAGGTACGTCTGATAGTCGGTGCTTTTCTTTTCTGTAAAGTTGATCATGATATGGGGAGAGAAACGTCCCCAAGTTTACTCGGAAAACTGCCGGGCACTTAATTGTATACTAAGCGGCCGGCGGTGAAAGAAGGGCACCGTAAACTGTAATTTTGTGCTGTATAGAAAGATACAAAAAGAGTAGAAACTAACAGCCAGCATCGTGGGTAGTGGTCGAGAAAGCCTTTGCTAGACGAGTGGTTTCCAGATCAATCCCCGGCGGGTGTACCTAGGAACAGGGCCCGTGTCGTGTAAGGTAGAGCCGGCATCGCCCTTTGTGGCGATGTGGCTTTTTCTGCCTTTTGTGGTCGACCATATGGCAAGTTCTGATTGGCTCAGCGGTCTCAGATGCCACGTGTACAGTGGCACAAAGGAAACGATATGTATCGACATATCGTTACACTCCCTTTCCTTATAGGTGAAGAGTACGACGTGCTACAGCGGCGAGATGGACGGGTGTGTTCTTGCGAGCTAGCAACTTGAGTAACAACTGCGGAACGTCTTTATAGACCTTTTCGACGGGTTCGACAGTATCTTCTGACTCCGGTAGGGCTTTGCAACGAACATGGACCATGAGTCCATCGGCATCTTTGACAAGCCCCATCAGACGCTGAACAGCCATCCCGGTCTCCGACGATATGACGTGCGACATAACGGCTTCTGTGTGCAATGAAGAGTCATGGTACAACTTGAGATGAGTTCCGTGAATTTCCTGCAAGGTGCCATTGCGAAGATCTTCGATTTGAAAGACGTAATTTCTCAGAGCCTTCTGAACTCGGCGGGGTCTACGCCAGCGTAACGATAGTTTTTCGCCGGTTGTAAAGTCGTCTCTAGCAACTAATACAAAATCTCCTTCCCGATAGTTGGGCAGCGTGCCTTTTGACGCTTTTCGTCGACTTTCACTCCTGTTCGTTGACAGAGTGCTTTGAACGATAGGATGAAGTTTGGAGACGAGGTCCTTAATATTCTCGATGTTGAGCGCGCGTTCACGTTTTACGTCGGTCAGCGTCATTGTTGTCTTTGTAGTCGTACGTAAGAATTTTGCGATAGGCGGAGTGGGTTCCAAATCTGTGAACTCTGTGACCAGGGCGACGTTACGACGTCGGGGCGAAGGTGCATTATTCAAAGCACTCTGTACCAACGGCAATATGTCTGTCCATTCGTCGGAACGCATTTAAAACTCGGATACCACGGCTCTGAAGACTCGGAGTAGTTCCCAGTCTTTCGACGGCCCCATTTGACCAGGGAAAGTATGGCACCGTGATGTGATAATGTACCTTGAGACCTTTGGCTATGAGTCAGATCGTTTCGTTCTTGAAATGAGTAGGTCCGTCCGACATGAGTGACTTCGGAGTACCGAATGCGGCTGCCCAGTCTATAATAGCGCGTGCAGCCTTTTCTGCAGATGTGTCGGCGAAGGCTAAAAACCACTTATAGTCTTAATGATCGTCGCGAAGCAGGCGAGCATACTTCTCGCCCGTCGAACTCAGTGCGACTTCGATATAGTCGAACTGTAGAAGGTCATTGGCCGATGTGTCATAAAAGGCAGGACTGAATGGACGTGGAACTTTCTTCCCTCCAACTGTTGAAAGACAATGTATACAGTGCGGACAAAGGTTCGAATACCGGCAGATAGTGTCGATCAATAAAATGACTTGGATAATACGTCTTCAGTCGACTTGATTCCGCGGTGTCCGCTTGGGCCGGTGTGAGAAATTACACGAAGGCGGAGCTGTAGATCGACGGAAGCATCGGGGATCCAGACAGAACTGTCGGAATTCCTCCAGAGCCCATCCATGAGTTCCAGATTAGACGGACGAGAGGCACCGTGCGACAACTGTTGAGACGAAATGAAATCCGGAAATGGCCATTCAAAATCGGTTGCAGACGACGAAGGCAGAACCGGAACTTGAACCAAACGACGAATGGAGACGGGGGCATACCAACGACCAAGAAGGTCAGCTCAGACGTTGTCGACGCCTTTTATGTGCACGGACGTATAATTGTACGCACTAAGCTTGTCAGCTCAGCGTAGGACTTTTCGTATGGAAGTATGCGATAAGTCGGGAACAACGGCCAAAGGTTCGAACAGAAAGATGAGATTATGATGGTCCGTAAAAAGATCGAAACCGTCTGAAGTCGAAAGTATCCAATGCATTCGCTCGATGGTCACCATTATATCGAACGCCTCTTTTTTGAGTGTGGACCAACCAAGTTGAGGTCCGGAAAAGTGACCAGAGAGGAACACGTGCCGCTGATGACGTTGATCTACGTGTGCCTTTTCAAGGTCTGGGGATGGAACCTGCGTCACGATGCCAGACCAAAGCAAGTCCGAGGCGTCCGTATAAACTCATAGGCGCATCGTCGAGTCCCGATAGGACAGAGTTACCTGGTTCTCGAGGGATTTCTTGAGCGTCGTGAAGGCGTCCATTTCGAGCGTAAACCATCCGATTTTCGACAAATTGACGGCCGAGACGGAACGCTTAGTTCGTTTACTAGTATGTTGGTATACTTTCTCCAAGAGATTAGAGAGTGGCTGTATGAGAGACGAAAAGGACGGAATACTGTTTCCCAACCACTGCATAGCACAGACGAACTGTTGCAG
>JAULBU010058848.1:0-11815 GCA_032358235.1 Odonthalia washingtoniensis | reverse complement strand
GATGGTCATTTGCAGAGTATGTTGGGTACATGTGAGTTCCAGTTGCGGATGGGACACATAACATGAAGAAAACGAAAACTGTAACAACGAAGAAGAACATATGAAAACTGATGATCTCACTAGAATTTCCAAGAAGAAGAAATCAATAACTGAACAGACTTGATACGATTGGATCAACAAAGAACAATAACTGTGGATGCCCAAACTCGGGAAAGATTATGTTGCACAGAACAAGGTTTAGTAAATGTGAAAAACGATTGTCTGTAAAAGTATGAGCAAGTCCTCCATCTCCCGTCATTGTGCTGGATTCTTAAATATTGTAGATTACTATAATTTCATGCTGAATGTAAGCTGCATTTGGATGATTAGCATTTGGAAGTTCAATGTCAGTTCTAGCACACGACACCTAAAATTCTTCTGCACTTTGTGTTCCAATTCCCGTTTAAGTGTTTAAGGACGTGAAAGAAATGAAGATAATAGGTTTTTACATGGATCGACTTGAATCCCCATGCCAATTTCAGCACTGCAACGATTTACTTGTACAATGAAACATAGACCACTCAGTAGATAATATCCGATAGATAACAACTGCCTCCTGCGAACACGAAATGATTCGAAGTTCGATGCGAACCGCTTATAAATCGACCACAGCCGTAACTATGAGCTATACATAATGATAATAATATTATTATCGAATATTATTCCGCTATTCTTTTATTTTCGAAATATGTGTCTAGTATAGGCTTCATGGGTTAATGGGTTATGCCAAGGTACATGATTGGTGGAAAAAGGATATCAGACATCCTTTTTCCAATAAAAGATTCTTTTATTGAGAGATGTTTTGAACGAAACGTGTCATTTCATGATTTCTCTTTTTTCTTTTCTACGCATGAGCCTTGAATATCAGTATCCTGGCATTAGGACAATGTTGCATCATACCTACGCCCCTTTTCTCTGCTCTCATTTTTTTTCTTACGAAGAACAGAGCGGCGATGGGTTTGAGCGATTTTTAATAGGCTATTATCGTTTCCGGCGATGAACTGAATGGAAATGATGTGATGTGAGATTTAATTTATGTTCGCTACCTTCATCATAACATTATCATTATCTATCAAACACACAGTGTGTCACATACCCATATCTCAACGATCAAGATGGGTGCGTCTTTAACACGCATTCTAACACACCTTCCAACATTTCCTCGCTGTGGTGTCGGTACTTCATGGACATCAACAAAGAAATCATTACCGGCAATACAACCAGTATCACCATCAATTCACAATGCAGAATCGGAAATGTTGAATTATTTAACACCATCTACATTCACTTATGAAAAACGTCAAATTCCATTACCTACTACTTCATCTGAACAACAGCTTTACATGAATGTTTTATCATGTGGCTCTACAACATCACCATCGTTACTTTTGCTTCCAGGCTGGGGAGCGGGAGCTGCATTCTATTCCTTAAATCTTGAATCACTTTCCGTTAACTTTCGAGTACATGCAATAGATTGGCCTGGTTTCGGAGCATCATCACGTCCTTCTTTTAACTATAATTGGGATGCATCAAAAGCTGAAACATTTTTTACTGAACACTTACACAAATTTATTGAAACCTTTCCAAAATATGAACCAACATTTAAGACGAATATGCTGCACATAGCAGCTCATTCATTAGGTGCATATTTAGCAAGTACATTTGCAATACGTTATCCGCACAAAGTACAGTCATTAATATTAGCATCACCTGTTGGAATACCTGAAGCACCAAGTGAAAAAATTCCACAAAGATTACCATGGATAAAACGTTTATTATTTAAAATAGTTTTTAAATTTTGGGATGCTGGTTATACACCACAACATTTTATAAGAACAATACCTATTTATTTAGGGAAATGTTTATGTTCATTAATGATAACTTCCCGTCTCGTTATAACTAATGATATTGGTAATAAAACGTTGAAATCAGAAATGGAAAAATCTATTGTGAATTATTTTTATGAAATTTCTGCAGGTCCTTGTAGTGCTGAATTATCACTATGTACAATTTTAGAAAGTGGTGCTTATGCTAAATTGCCTTTATGCCATCGTTTCCCCGAGGTTACAAGTATTCAAAATATTGTTTTCTTATTTGGTGACCGTGATTGGATGAGTGTTCAACCAGCGAAAGACTTGTGTCATCGACTGTTAATGAATAATAGCAATGTTAATGCAACAGTTTCTATTGTTCCTGATGCCGGACATCACGTATATTTTGACAATCCTAACTTTTTCAGCCGTATTATCGTTGATACTTGTCTTGGACAACAACGTCCTCCTAAACAGCCTTCATAGTCTCCTTTACTATGGTAGACACGGTTTTTGCATTTCAGCCATTACATTGTAATGACTGTAATGTATATCGCTGTAAACCATATAGCATTAAAAAAAGGGTTTTGCATTGGACTTAACCAATTTTTTTTCTCCAGACTGCATCTTTTTTTTGCCTTTTGTTATCCCTCTGTCATATCAACATCAGATACATAATGGCGGAAGAACCAAGAAGAAGTCGGAGAGGTGCGTATAAATCACTACAGGATTTACAAAGAAGAGCTAAAGAAGTTGCAACAGCAGAGGAAAATGAAGCATACTGGGGTGATCAAGGTATCGACGATGACGATGATGACAGTTTCAATTCTGAAGTTATTTCAGACAAAGGCGAGGTAAGCTAAAAAATAACTCCTTCAGAAAAAATCATATATCATGAACCAAACCAGTGTGGATGAATAAGACGAAATCCGTTATTTTTTAGAAAAACAGTGGGGTCCTAACCAAAATATTGAACATGTACATACATAAACACACAGGATATCGTTGATTCTGATTTCGATGATCCTTTAGAACAACAACAAGACGATGACGATGATGATGACGACGATGATAAAAATAGTAATATGCAAGTCGAACACAGTAATCAAAATCCTAACGACAATAACAAAGTAACAACAACGATTAAAAAACAGAAAAAACAGAAAACTTCAGCTGCTGAAGCTGCTGTAAGAGCTGAAGAGCGTCGAGCATCTCGTCGAGATCGACCATCAAAATATATAGATCCAGCAACACGTCGTCAATCGTCTTCCTCAACTATTAACAATACGAAATGTATCAAAAAAACTGTATCATGTAGTATATCAAAAGTACAAGCACAGCAGCAATCACAGCAAAGAACATCATTACGTAAAAGTACTAAAGCGGCATCTGCAAAAGCTGCTGAAGATCGAGCGAAACGTAAAATGGATGAAGAGGAACGGCGTAAACAAAAAGCTAAACGTGATGCAAAACGTACTAGAGTTATACCTAAGACACAGAGTGAACGAATGAAAGAAGCTATTGAAGAAACTGAAGAATCAAATAAAGAAAGCTTAAAAGAATTATTGAAAATGGAGGAAGAAAAAAAAAGAATTGTACATAATAGTAAAAAAAGGAATATTAAACATATTGTTTCTTACCGATCTAAAGGTGGGGCGTCAACTATTTCAGTAAGCGAGGGTGTTGATATTAAAGAAGTTCTTTTTCCTCAACAGTTTGTAAGGGATCAAAGAGCAAAAGAAAAAGAGGGTGAAGAAGAAGAGGATGTAGAAGAAGAAGAAGATGAAGATGAAGAAGAGGATGTAGAAGAAGAGGATGAAGAAGAAGAAGAAGAAGAAGAAGAAGAAGAAGAAGAAGAAGAAGAAGAAGAAGAACAGGAAGAAGAAAAAGAAAAAGACAAACAACATGAACAAGACGAAGGAAAGGAAACTGATAAAGAAACTGAAACTGAAAAAGATGTAGGTGTTGTGATTTTGTTGGATGAACAAGAGGATGAAGAGGACAATGAGTAAAATTTATAAAACTGCATTTCTTCTACCAACATGTTGAATAACATCTTCCAGAACAATAGCCCAATGAGTCCAATGAAATGCACCCTGTGCAAAAACATTATAAGGTAATCTATCAGGACCGTCAGCACTTAATTCGATGGTGCTACCATCGATAAAAGTTCCCTGAGCGAAAATAACATCATCAACGTAACCTTCAGTTTCACCTACAATCGGTTTAATAAAGGCACCTACAGGACCATTTCGTTGAACACATTCACAAAATTTAATCAACTTTTCGCGACTTTCTACTGTAACACCTCTGACAAAACTATTCCTTTCATCATCTGTTCCTGGTAATACTTGATATCCTAAATAATTATTCATAACTTGTGCAACCAATGATCCTTTTAAAGATTCTCCTATAATTCCAGGTGACATGAATAAGCCTTGGTACATATTTTTTAAATATCCTAATGTTGCACTACCTCCTATACCAGGTGCTGATAATCTAGATTTTGACTTTTTTATTAAATGTTTTTTACCTACTATATATCCGCCCGATGGTGCTATACCACCTCCTAATTTTTTTATTAAAGATCCTGCCATTATATCTACACCTATTGATGGATGTACAGGTTCTATATCTTCTATAAATTGACCATAACAATTATCTACAAATGTTACAATATTTCTCTTTTAACTTTTTACAATCTTTACAATTTTTTAAATATCTTCATTAGTAAGTGGTAGCCTCCAATCATATCCAAAAGATCTTTGAATAAAAACCAACCTAGTTTTATCACTAATTTGTTCATTACATTTATGAAAATCAACATGACCATCGTTTGTTAAAGGAACAATTTTGGAAGAAATGCCATAATCTTTTAATGTGCCTATATCTTCTTTATCATCTTGTTCATTACCAACATGAATACCAAGTACTTGCTGTAAAGTATTATAAACTTGACCTGCAACACATAATATTTCATCACCTGGTCTTAAAATACCATATAAAACAGATGCTTTAGCATGAGTACCCGACATAAATTGTATTCTAACTAATGCAGATTCTGTTTCAAAAATTGATGCATATACACAATCTAATATATCTCGACCATGATCAGAATGTCCATAACCATCAGCATTTTGAAATGTACTTGTACTTATTCGTTGTGATTTCATCGCTGACAATATTTTACGTATATGATTCTGTGTTTGTTGATTGATTTTTTGAAATTTAGGTTGTAACTACTCGGTGCTTGTTTCACTATTTCACGTGCTTCTTCTAAACTAATGCATTGTTTTCTTGATATTGATGTTGATGTTGTACAGTTGCTGATTTCATTTGAGTATGCAGAACATGGAGGAATGGTTATGAACGATAATGAATTGGACATTTTCATTTGGCGCGTTCTAAACAATGTCGGATCAGTAGAGATAGAATTCACAATCATTCGGTGAGATTAACCAACCAACAGTATACAGTAGAAATAAACACGTGTATATACATATATATCCTTACAGTTCTTGAAATTCAATTATCTGAATTTCCCCTTTGGCCAGTGAAGGCGGCGTATCGTGCGACGTAGGAAGAGAAAAAAGATGAAGAATTGGTTCCCGTCAGCAATGATGAATTGGAAGGAATAGACAATTTGCCTGATACCGAACAAGAACAGAGGAGAAGAGAAGAATTATGGGCTCCCGTCGCGCACGCCGTGCTAATGGCCGCGTATTAACTACAAAAAAACAGCAAGCCAAGGTAAAACCAGGGATTCACAAAGCTGGTTTGAAATCAAACAAAAAAACAGCAAGAGCATCACATAAATCCAATACTCTTTCTAAAGCACGTACACAACGTCAGCAATTGCAATGTTCATCACCACCATTGTTAGCATTTTTTTCACTAACACCTTCAACTTCAGATAAAAATCTTCATTTACTTATTTCAACATTACAACAACATGAAACAAAACAACAACCATTCACATCTATTATTATTAACCGATATAATGATAATAATAACGCTAGAACACATCGTGACATATTATTATCTGCATTAGATGCAGTTAAAGTAACAGATGTATTAATTTTTGTTTTTGATGGAAATGTTGAAATGGATGATATTTCAGCATCTATAATTGATGCATTAAGAGCACAAGGTTTACCAACAGTTTATTCAATTGCAATTGGTGAAGGTTGTGATCATTCGGATTTACGTAAATTAAGATCTAGACAATTAGCAGCTGAAAGTTTAGGTGAAGAACATGTATTACGTCCTATTCAAGTCTGTTTAAATGATAAAGCAGATGAACAAATTAATAAAAGTGCTGTACGTAGAATATTTTCAAAACAACAATTTCATAAAATTCCATGGCGTTGTAGATATGGATATATGCTCGTTGAATCTGTCAAAAAACATGATAACCAAAATGATTTAATGATTGAAGGCTGGATTAGAGGTAGAGGATTTACAGCAAATGGACTTGTTCATATAACTGGATTTGGTTCATTTAAAGCTAGTCAAATTATTGATGTCAATACAGGTAATGTGCTTAGTGAAAGAGACGAAAATACTGCAGAACCTATTGAAAGTGAAGCTCCTGTTGATGAAACTATGGGTGAACAAACATGGCCTCCTGAAGTTGATGATAATAATCAAAATGAAAATGAAGAAGATGACATTGGTATCCAATTAGCGAAACAATACGATGGTGAACAAGTTGAAGGTATACATAATACAGGCGATGATGACAATGATAATGAAGATGAACAAATTATGAAAGATGATAAACTTATTGAAGATGAAGATGAAGATGAACAAATTATGAAAGGTGATAAACTTATTGAAGATGAAGATGATGATGATGATGATGGTGAGGATATGGAATTGGACGATTTATCAGTAGATGTGAATGAAATAAAAGAAGCCAGAAAAGAATCAGGAGATATGGAATTTCCAGATGAAATTGATACACCATTAGATCAACCAGCAAGTGTTCGTTTTGCAAGATATCGTGGATTGCAATCTTTACGTACCGGTGAATGGGATCCTAAAGAACAATTACCAAGAGAATATGCATCATTATTTCAATTTCGTAATCTACCAGCAACACGTAAACGTGTATTTGCAGCAGCTGCAAAACAAGCTGAAGAGGAAGAAGAAAATAAGGAATCGAATTTTGTTAAAGGTGGAAAAAAAGTATACATTCGTTTGATAGATGTATCTACAGATATACAGGAAAATTTAATGTCTACTTTACGGAGTGCAGTTACTCCTGTTGTAGCCTGTGGATTACTTAAACATGAAAACCGTAAAAGTGTTGTTCATTTCGCTGTTAAAAGAGTAGATAGTGAGGATAATATTAATATTAATAATTATATCAAAGCTAAAACTCCCATGGAAATGCATTGTGGATTTGTTAGATTTACGGGAAGACCTATGTTTTCAGAACATAATGCAAATAGTGATAAACATAAAATGGAAAGATATTTAGAAAATGGCAAAATGACAGTTGCTACATTTTTCGGACCTTGTATATTTGCACCTGCACCTGCAATTTTATGTAATATAGATGGATTGGTTGTTGCAAGCGGTAATACCATGGGTGCAGATCCCGATCGAATTATTCTTAAAAGAATTATACTTACAGGATACCCATTTAAAACACAAAAGAAAAGAACAGTTGTTAAATTTATGTTTTTCAAACCTGAAGATATTAGATGGTTTAAACCAGTTGAATTATGGACTAAACTTGGTAGATCTGGACATATACAAGAACCTATTGGTACTCATGGACATATGAAATGTTCATTTGATAATGTTGTCATGCATCATGATACTATATGTATGACATTATATAAAAGAGTTTATCCTAAAGAATTGTAAAACCATTTTTCATCATTTTATAACGACGCTGTTGTGGTTTATGTACCCAATTTCCTTCACGCTTTGATGTTGTTATTATACCATCTATATCAACCGAAGCACCTGTTTTTAAATCTGATAAATCGATTATATTTGTAGAGATTGAAGATAAGTTTGAAATTTGTTTATCTATACCACTTGCAACGGGTGCTGAAATAATGACAGATAGGCCATATAGTTTTGATGTTAAAGTACGAATAAAAGCTAAAGCATCTATAGAAAATGCATAGACTAATGAGTGTAGACATTCTATAACTAGAATGTCTGGTTTCGGATTTGAATGAACGTCAATCAAATGTAAGATAGTATTCATGGCGTGCTGTTTTGTTGGTGTTGTTTCAAATTCAGGGAATGGATCTATGGCTTTAAAAGTAGAGAAATTTGTACGTGACCGTGTTGATAAAAAAAGAATTTGTGGTGACGAGTTAGTGACAATTGATTGTGTTAGGTGAAGTATTAAAGAATGGCCATGTTGTGCATCTGTTGAATCTCGAACTATTGTTATTGTCGGTTCTGATAATCTATTATCATAGTTGAATAAATTGGATGAAAATGATGAGCCTTGTTGTACGTTATTCATTTTAATTATAAAAAAAATTGTCTTCTTTGTCAGGAATGTGTCGTCGGCGGGAACGGATCAACGAAAATTTGATCTACCATCGGATCCTTGATCACACACTGTAATACCTCCACAGTGCATTGAATTCTGAGTGGACGACGGGCTGTTAGCAACGAGTTACACGTCAGCAGGTGTGTCTGTAGTGCATTTAGAGCAGCGAACTAGAGGGTAATTAAGCTGCGAGCTAGCCCCCCCGTCAATTCACGTTTAATCGAGTAATCGCTTAGAATCGATTTCCCTGCGCAGCAGGGATGTCGTCACCAAAAACAAAACGAAAATAAGCTAACGTTCATCGTCATGACAGATTCTACGAATGCCAACCACACCGACTCGCCAATAACAGACGCCTCAACCGCAGATAACAAGTGGAAAAACCACCAACGCTACCGCCATTCGAGTATTCCAGTAATCATTCATCCCCGTTCAAGAAGTGGAGGTCGGGGATGACAAATAACGAGTCGGATCAGGATCAATTGACAACTACTACACATCGAGCGGTCGACAAACCGAAGGCGACACGTACGAGGAAGAGTAAGACCAGCAGGACTGCGACAACAACAGGATCTCAGGCCGCTATAAAGAAGATAGCTCCCAACCATTCTCAACTGAGTGGGACTAAGACATCAGAGGTTCTGTCATCGAAAGTGATTTCTAAATCCCTTCCAAAATCAGTAACTTCCACCCTATGACGTTCCGACCAAAAGATGTCGAACACCGAGACATTTTTCATGGAAGCAACTCGGCAACACCCTAAAGACTGAGACGAAACCGACACGCCCTACACTACCTCGAGACTTTTACTAACTTCCGTCACGACACCAATAGCGCCCTCGCCGAGCTCACCATCACAGGGAGATAAGCGAAACAGTAGAAGATACATCACCTCCTCGCCTACTCATACATAAACCCTTGGCCATCTTGGAATCTACGGCTTTTGTTAAGTAGATACGATATCTCCTGTTCACGAGAAGGGGCACCAGGGACCTCGGATCCCATCATCATCGAGCATAGATGAAATGCACTTGAATATCACTCCCGAGTTTGACGATTTTCCTACACTGATGAGCGTCGCTCCACGATCCGGGCTGCAAAAAGTACAGCAGGAAAGAAGAGAGCGGCGGGAAACAGCGACAGTCAAAACAATCAAAATTGACAGTCCCAGAACAAGGGCGGGGGTCGTCGATCAAACAACAATAATAACACCAATACAGATGTAAACAGAAATAAAGAAGCGGGTAACATAAACTCTGACACCACCGGCACAAATAGCAAGGAGTGATCATAATAATGATTCACCATACGTCAAAATTGGGCTAGAACATCGAGAATGGGCGAAGATAGGAGCTAGTCCTTGGTTAGTCCGGCAATTGAGATTGGAACTTCAGCTACTATGGACCGGACCCCATCCTTGCCAATTCAAGCAATCGTACATGCTAACTCCGGAAGAATTATATGGTTGCGACGGTCGAGGTGGAAGGATGGTTGAAGCTGTCGTACGCGAGGCGGTCATCTCAAGAATAAGAAATTATGAGAAGAACAAGGCAAATCTCACCAGCCTTTTGTGGCTAAGTTGGAGAGAATTTAAGTCGGCACTCAAGGAAGTTTTGGCGTCTCGGACTTTCAGAATGGTCCAAATTTAGGACCTAGCCGCCATTACCTCAATCCAAAGGACTCCCATGGAAACGTCAGTTGAACTGGGTAATAAAAAGTTCAAATTTTGATAATAAGAAAAATGTTTTGGGAATTCAAAATTAATTTTTGAATAAAAGTTTTTTATTACCTGTGTTGACATCGCGCACTGCAGTAGCCAACGAAAGTACAAGGGACAAAACACACACGATCCAAGTGGAGAACATTTGAAACCGAAGTAAGCGTGTACAACAATGTCAGGAGCGATACCAAACGATGGTAGAATACAAGCAATGAACATGAGAACAGTCGCCAAACAACAGCCTGTTTTACAATCGTCACAACAGCAACAGCAACAACATCAGCAGCAGCAACAGCAGCAGCATCAGCAGCATCAGCATCAGTAGCAACAGCAGCAACAGCAGCAGCAACATCAGCAACAGCTACAACATCAACAACAGCTACAGCAGCAGCAGCTCCAAAAGCAACATCAACATCAACCATCCAGTACATTACGTTCTATATCAGAACGTTCTGTATTAGAACTCAAAAAGTTAATTGACGAATTCATAACCAAAATGTACGTCTCGCCAAGTCATACATTTCTCAACAACCGTATATACATCATACTGACTGTTTATTTTGATTATTCTTGACTTTACACAGTGAATTTGCGTTACATACACCATATGATGTTGTACATGCACAAAAGGATTATGAAGGTATTCTAGTAGCGTTATCACATATACATAAAATCCTGAATGATAAAAACATATTAAATATTAGTCCATCTGATAAGATTGTTTTATCTGATAATAATCAAGCACATCCAAACGTTAAGAAAGATGAATCTGAAAATCAAAAATTTGCTAAATTACAAATACAGGCTTTTCTCAAAAATGCGTTAGAACAAAAGGCTGCTGTTGATTCAGAATTTGAAAAAATCGTTGCGGCTGCTACTGCTGCAAAAGATCTTGCCGATGAATAGAATAAACAAAAATTAACATATTCTGTCTTTCATCGTCACTTTTTCAACGTTCACATACACATCTTCACATCTTTTCATTTCCGTTTCCTACATAGGAAATGAATAAATAAACATGTTCAAGCCATTATTTATCTTTCTATTGTCTCTTCATACCGTTTCATATTCCACGTTCTGTCACAGACACTCATACTCAACTTCATTTCTAATTCTTTGTCTTGTCTTATATATAATAGTTCCAACTTTCTATTCTTTTTCCATTTCCCGCTTTCCATTTTCCGGCTGTCGTTCTCTCCCGAACACGTCTTTCCGTCTTGTCACAACAGTCTCACCGTTCATCCTCCACCTTCATCATTCTCCAACGGAACATATCAAAAACTTCCGCACACCAGACCTATATAACAAGTCACATCCCCAATCTGAATCCTTGCTTCATAATTCTGCCGAATTAATTAATTCGTAGTTATCTTTTGTGTTATTTTCATTCATATCGCTTTTGTTATCTCACCTTGAGCGAGGTAAACAATATTAGACAGAGGGTATTGAACAATGAATGGTGATCTTGTGAAACAATCGTCAAATCCTTCATCATCATCATCATCTGACTTCAATTTTAACCTTGTTGATGTACCGAAAGAACGACTAAACGACATTGAATTGAGGAGGTATTCATCATCTACAACCTCATCACCCTGTTTCCTGAGTATAAACAATATCGATACTCCATCGGGTGTTCCGTTATCCACATTCTCGAACATGGCGATGAGTAATAATCTTCTTACATCGTCTGTACCACAATCAATGACACCAACGCCA
>JAULBU010058837.1:0-11817 GCA_032358235.1 Odonthalia washingtoniensis | reverse complement strand
GTGTTCTACAGTATTATTCTAGAGTATTATTCCCCAAGATGGCGCGGTTAAAATGGAGAGGAGAAAATTTGGAACAGAAAGAAGAGAGAAGGGGAGAAAAGTCGCAAAACTAGGAGAAGAAGATCACGCTGCTTTAGTTTCGTGGTGTAGTGACACCCTCTGGTCCTTCTTCGTTTCGTGTGGTTTTGTTTTCTCACTCGTTAAATTGAGCGACATATGCGATATGTGCGTGTCACGGTGGAATGGTTTGCTGAGTATGTCGGCTGGATTTTGCGCCGAGGGAATATGTTGAATGTTTATCTGTTTTTTTGATGAGCTCAATGGAGGTGGTGGGAGCGTATGTCAATAAGCTTCCGTCTCTTGGTATTGCCGTGATTGGTGGGAATTTTCAAAGTTGCTGCGTTGTAAATGTGGAATGGTGTTGCGGAGGACGGTGTGGTGAGGATGAGGTCCGATAGCATGCGTTGGATCCATAAAGTTTCTTGTAGCAGTGTGAATATGCAAGGTATTCGTGTGAATACTTTCTTAATGTAATGGTTCTTTGGAGTTTGGAGTTCCAATAAATGGTCGATCCGAAGCTATTATGTACAGCGCCTTCGTGGCTGTGTCGAGTGGTATAGCTGACAAAGTCGGAATAAGTGTACGCTTTAATGTTGTTACAGCTGGCAGAGGGGAGGTAGTGGATGCCGTTCAAACTGGTACGTTTGAGGTTACGGAGAAGGTGTTTCTCAAGTTCGTAGTGGTTGTCGGTAGGGTGTTCTGCGAATGATGAGGTGCTGGATATGACGTACGCTATATCTAGTCTGGTGCTTTCTGCGATATAGTCTAGATTC
The DNA here is from genome assembly GCA_032358235.1 of Odonthalia washingtoniensis. NCBI lineage: Eukaryota > Rhodophyta > Florideophyceae > Ceramiales > Rhodomelaceae > Odonthalia > Odonthalia washingtoniensis. The sequence continues at coordinate 10,984 of JAULBU010058837.1, read as the reverse complement.
CCTAAGAATATATCTTATGTTTCTTGTTGACTTGCTGATGGTGGTGTTATGGCGGATTGTTCGTCGAAGTCCAGTTTGTGGGGAAGGGGCTAAGTGCGCGGGTTGGCGTCCTGAAATCCGGATATTTCTAGAAATGAGATATTAGGTTGTGGTTTACAGACATGAATGGATCCGTCGGGATGTAGAGAAAGATTCCAATTCAAGTAGTTGGTGGGCTGGCCTAGGTCCTTGGTTCCATATTTGGATTCGAGTTGTGCGGCAAATTATTCAATATACTTCTGGGCGCATGAGACAACGAGGAATTAATATAGTGTCACGGATATGAAGGTGAAGTTGTCTGCATCTTAGTACGTATAGAGTAAGCTCGGATCGTGATGGGATCGATTTAATCTACCAACTACGACTGCGAGGTGTTTGGTATCGCTTTCCGCGTAGATGAAGGCTTCTAAGATGAATTCGTAGAAGTTGAGTAATAATCTGCCACGTCGGTTGGGGTGTTTTCAGAAGCCGTCGAGTAGCTGTAGCTGAATAACGTAGATCAGATGGTGTTTATCGTATGTATCATTGGTTAAGGCTGACTTCGTGTCGTAGCGGGCTTGTGAAGATTTTTTCTTCCTGCAATGACCAGGAGGAATGAGACTGTTGACTTATCTCCTTCGTGGGTGGTGACCTTGTCCAGATCCTAGTAGAGATACGCGGACAATCTTTCACCACGGAGTGTGAATCAAGCTATTCGAGAGGTGACATGGCTGCTCGCATCTCATTTGTACCTGTAATAAACTGTAAGGAGATTGTATTAGGTCTGTTACCAACGGGAATAAAAAATTAACTCAGGCTTTGAGAGGAGACAGGCAAGTTTTGTAATTTTATTCACATTTTGCACTGGTCAGGGCCTGTTTCGTGCAGTGCTGTTGATTGTAAAAAAGTGAACTTAAAATTGGAATTGTACTGTCTCATGTCAATTAGAGAGGTAATTGAGAAAACATGTTTTTTGTGATGTGACGGATAATGTGTGGATACTCTCTGTGACAATGTCACACAGGCCGCCATATTCCGTAGGAGCTACGGAATATCACCCCTATTGCTGAAATTAGATTGATGATCACTTCTCCGTTCTCTACACCCAGTATTGCTTTCCAATATACGCTCCCATTGCCTGGTATTGACAGTACCGTCCGCTTTTACAACAAACAATATCACGCGGTAAAGTATGTTTATGACGTGCTTTCTGATATTATCACAGGGAATAATATTGAACACCCCATTTGCACAACACATCATCGTACCCGTCTGTTATTTGACGAAACAGAATGATGTTCTGTTACGAGGAGTAACAGACGTGTATGATGATGTGTTATATTGTCGCTCCCCTACACAACATCTTTTATACGTCCATTACCTCGACATACAGAAATCGTACCTCTGACGATGTTTGTCTTATTTCATTCACCATTGTGTCAAGATCACGCAACTCCTGCTTTTTCATAGTCCCCCAGGAGACACAACCGTATGTTTGCACATTCCAATCATTACATTCCTGTTGGTTCGTGTCCTGCATTGTGACACACGTGTCTCGGAAACAGAATTTTTCTGTTTCTCGTTCTCCACATATGTACTTACGGGTCCCTCATCTTCACACTGAAAACAACCTATTCTTCCTTCTACTCAACAATTACTCATATGATTCTCTTCAAATTTCATATTCGCAATGACCGATCATTTCCCAACAGGTGATGTAATGTTTATCAAAATGGGACAACATTACTGTTATCTACACACAAAAGGTTTTGAGCAGTTTATATGCCGGTTACCCAGAAAAGTTTCAGTTAAAGTGGAACATAACGAACAGTCCAAAAAATCCTTGAGTTGGAAAAAAATTTCAAAATTTGGGTTTCCAGAATTTTAGGCCCACAAGCTTGCAAACCTGTGGAACTTACAAAATTGAACATCCACCTCCCACCCTTGCATAAAAATTTCCACTTGAAAAATTGAACATACAACTACCACCCTCGCATACCATTTATTAATTTTACACGATATCGCGATCTATTAGCAGCGAGGAGAGGAAGGATGCGGCCGTTAAACTGATAAGGCCAGGATGTAAAGCGATCTCGCAATCTAATTGGTTACGAAAGGAACCAAACCGACATCTGAACGGCTGCAAATTGAATTAAGACTATTTACGAGTCTTGAAAATCAGAACCTCGATCAAATAATTGGGCATGGTCGAAATGCACCGAGTGGCTCGAATTCCATGAACCGCCAAGGGAAAATAGATAAATATCAAAACCTTCCCCTGAAGACAAACGGGAATTGCAAATTGATGTTGATGCCTCTTCTCAGCCATCAAATGAAAGAAAATCACCACCGATGGCAAACTCGTTGCATTGGTCTCGTTCAAGATGCGTTCCGAGGATGATTAATGTATTTGTCTTTCATAAAGACGAATTCTTTCAGTGTGATAAAAGTCGTCCGAGATACATGACAGATGCACGTGACCATAATTGGTTTTAGAACATTATGTCAATGAGCCACGTAATGAAAAATTTGACTTCAATGTGCTCGTTGATGAATTGAATCTGAAAGAAGTGCTTTAGATCGACCCATTCCCACCAGTTGGATACAACGTGGCGACAGAAACGTTGAAAGAAGAATTTAGTACTTTTATATCGTCCTTCACGAAAGATTTTCCAGACTTTCAAATGTCAGGACAGGGCGATAATGATGAAGGTGAGTATGAAGAAAACCACGGAACAAAAGAGGAAAAGAAATGCATTTTCTGCAATGGAGATATGTGCATGTACTATATGTATTGCATCGCGACAAACTTTGACTTCCTCAAGTCCACTGTTGTGACACTTCCTGAAAATTGCCGACATGATGGTCGGTCGTCTCCACAAACACAAACCCAAGCTCCAACTAGAAAAACAAAAGGCGAACGGGATCCGATTTAAGTGAGATTGTAAAGGCATTTACTGGACCGATTAAAATTGAGGAGTCGAGTGAAATTAATGAAATGGAGCGTGTCAAGCGACAAAAGTGCGAGGCTGAAACCTACGAACAATTGCTGGGTGAGTATATAAAACTATGGAAGGTTGCTGAGAATACTTTATTGCCTTCAGTAATTGAAAATTTAAACACGAAACGCATGAAATGACTTGTTGAATAATTGGAGGAATTGACGAAAGAAGAACTTTAGACAGATTGGGATCTTTAAATTTGAGTCGAAGTGAGAACAACCGTGATATAAATAGTCTGGTTGGACAACAGACTGAAAAAACACCAGATAATGATAAAGATTCGAATTCGCACTCACCTTCTTCACTTCCAACGCCACCTTTGGGGGGTCATATCATTTCGGGAGCAGTCGTCACTGTCGTACCGTACACCAGACCGAACTAATACTGTAGCTCAAGGGTATACAATCAACCTTGTGAGTAGTACAATATCTTTGTGGGAAGTAAAGTCTGGAAGGTGGATCCAGGTGTAATGTATTAACGTGAGTGATGTGTGTAATGCGTGGTGTATAGTAGAGACTACAGAAAACGGTGGTATGCAATTATAGAGGTGATGGTGTAACACGGGAAGTGGTGTGAGATATGCGTAGTGTATGGTAGAAACTACAGATAGCGGCGATATGTAAATACGGAGGTGATTGTGTAACACGGGAAGTGATGTGAGATATTAACCCTTTCAGGACGGGAATTTTAGAGAGTTTGAGACCTCTTTAAGCAATGAAATACTGTATTTTAAATGGTGTAAAAGGTCACTGTATGATTTTTTACCGGAAGTCAATCGAAAATGAGCCAATAAAATGTAATTTTTTGTTAAAGCGGGTGAGACCGCTTTAAGGATTAGAGGATAGCTATTAGGTACAAAAAGCCAATATTGCTACCTAGTCCAATGAAATAACTGAAAAGGAAATATGACGGAAAAGTGAAAATTCTAATTCTTATTCATGCACATTGCGTGAGTCTTCCTCTGTTCTGACAGTGTACTGTTGTATGCAAAAAAACTTGAAAAATGCGTAGTGCAGAGTGAAAATTTTAGTAAGAATAGAAATGGGGGAGAAAATCTAGTGTAACCCATGGACGACAACTTTACTGATGACGTAACGTAAGGCACGTCACATCCCCGAAGTTGTCGTCCAAAAAATACCACAGTTCTGCATGTCATACGCAAGAGAAGAGGAATGTAATTTAGGGAGGAAGGAGGGTGCGCAGATGAGGACGACAAGGTGAGATGGCGGAACAATTCAAAATTGTAGAAGTTGAAAATTGTACAATACAAAAATAAATTCCCTTTCAGTTATACGCATAAATGACTTACCACTTTTTACACTTGCCACACCAGATTTTATTTTATAAAATTCAACTCTTCTTTGAATCCCATATAACTTCTTACTTTATCAGGCCATTCAATGGAATGATAAAGTAAGAAGTTATATGGGATTCTGTTGTACTTACCAAGATAACCGTGCTTCTCAAAAATGTAGTTTTTAGTTCGTTTCCTTACCACATTACTCTCTTTCCCCAAGTTCTCCATTTTTTCCTATTTTCCAGCATCTACATTAATTTTGCTGTCGGACGTAGCATGGCATGCAATCTTGTTTACCCTCCTTGTGGTACTTTTAAAAATTAATTTTTAACAATAATGCCATTGATTGAATGGTCAGTGCAAAAATTGTTCAACCAATATAAAGATATCATTTTGTAGCTTCCTATAGAAATTTTACGTTTTCTTATATTTTCTTTACTCTTATGATGAAAACAGGCATTTTTGTTAAAGCGGCTGCTTTACCAGACTCCCGTACTTAAAGGGTTAAGGAACGATTGAGACAATGAGGATGATTTAGATAAGGCGTAGATTGAGCAGAGAAGTGGTAGAAGGAGAAGGGGAGGAGGAGAGCAGAGTGAAGCAAATGAAGGTTAGTGCGGCGGGGCTGAGCAAAGTGCGAGATAGGACAGCAAGTGGGGTAAAGAATTATACAACTACCGACTGTAGCAGATTGATATAAGTGTTGGTGCGCGACGATTGTAACTATACGATCGTTGTTGACTTTTAATTGACCGAGCGACTACACACGGTGCGTAACAAACTAAACTGAGTTAATGATTGTAGACTAAAAGTGAAGAAGGGAAAGATAGGGAGAAAAGGAATGGTGCTTGTGGTATTCTTATAGTAGAATAGGAATGCCAAAAGAGGATATGAGACAGAAGATATCTTCTCGGGGAAGGTGAAAAAGGCTTGTCATGATATAGACGTGTTCCATTGTATGGCCGTCGCTGAAGCTAGAGAGCAGATTGGATTGTACACCTGTTTCAGCATGTAGGCTTGTTAGTGAATACATACATTCTATCCAAGTAGATTGTATGTCTGTCACGAAAGAGTCTGGGAATTACTGATTCGAAGTAAAGGTCTGAAGTCCAGTTCGACACAGCCCACATGATCCTTCCTCTATCAGCGACAAACCGTTACTAACTCTGTGTATCCCTGTCAGTGAACAAACACCGGGCACCTTTATAGGTGCAGATCTGCAAGTGAAGAAGGGAAGGAAACAATTAAAATGCTACTTTACTCTTTTATATGGTCGCTTTAAACCTTCTTCTAGAACTAGAGTCTCTGGTTGAGATCGTCTTGAAGTATTTGCATAACGACACCCTGTACTATACGACTCAAATCTGCATCTTTGTGCAATGTATCAACCGTTTTTCCGCACTCGCTGAGTGAGTGTTGGAGAATGCATGAAAAGACCTGGAATTACTGCAACACAAACATTTTGACGCAATTCATTTTCCAATTCAAGTCGTGCATCAGTACAAAAATTGTGAAGCCGCATACAACATCCTATTATCGCAGTCCGTTTTCCAAACTCCATGTGCAGTGGACGCCATAGTATGCCCCATTTTCAAATTATTTTGCCAAAGGCGCATTCGATCTAAAGTCTAAGAGAGCTTTGCTCAAAATTGAAATTGTCGTCGTCATCTGGTACGATCATGCTTGTTGTACAAGTAAACGCACTATCATCAAGAAAGAAATAGGGGTCCGGAAGCTCCCCTATATTAATACACTGCCTAGTTTAGTAGTAGCCCAGGCTAAAGAGTCATATGTAGTGGGTGTGTACGATATGTCCAACAAAGTTAAATTTTTATTTGCACCACAGATCGCATGTAGCAGTATTGAGAACATCTCTTTTCTTGCGCAATAATACCGCGCTGGATTATCGACCGCTATTCCTGGGTTTTTTGCCATATTAAAAACCCGAAAATAGTACCAACTACACCTCTGATAATATTTTGTCTCGATTAGGAGGCAAAACCATACTCGATCTGCTGCAAATTGTCAATGTCTTTCAAGTCAAAATCAATTTTGAACTTACCATTGATAGCATCGGCAACACGGTAGACCGATTGATATAATTATGACACAGAGACTCCAAAGTTTGATGGAATGTCCCATACAATTCCGCAGGCAAGACATCTTATTTCTATTGAAAGGAGAGCCTCAGCACAGACTTCTGATCTACTACGAATTTCCATTGAAAGGAGAGCCTCAGCACAGGCTTCTGATCTACTACGAATCGCCATTGAAACATTTCGGGTTTCAATTTGAGGTAGAATTGACTCAAGAAGTTGATAGAACGAGCCAATATCGAGGAGACACATATTCCTGAAGATACGAGGCCCTTCTCTACAAAAATTTGTTTTCAAATCCTTCCTAGTTTCCATCAACTATCGGCGGTACTTTTGTTGTCGTTGGAGTGTTTCATAATATTCGAAGTACATGGCAGCTAAAAATCGACGACGCGAGGTAGCTATGGAAATCAATCTACGACATTTTTGTCGTTATCAGAATCACAAATTTTTGTGGAGTTGATGATGGCGTATTGAGGTAGCTGTGTTCTCTGCGACGAGACGAAGTTGTCATGGAATTGTTCCGTTTTTTTAAAATTCAAAACATCCGTTTGAAATGCCTACAAACCAACGGTAAATTTTTGAGTTATACAAACAATCCGTTTTTATTGCTGGTTGGAACACATCATGGATTCCAAATTTTTTTCCATTTTGAAATTTTTTTTCCGTTGTGAATTAACCTTAGTGTTATTGGGGGTGTGAGCCATTGTAAAGCGTTCCGCTTTTCGATTTGTTCCAGATTGGCATCGTTGGCGTGTATAGATGATGAATGTGGCGGATGATGGTGATGAGGACGTGATGAAACTATCTATTTGTGATGGTGGTGGTGGTGAATCGACTATCTTCCATGCCTGCCGTATCCATAACTGTGGCAATGCCCACATTTACCATTTCCAGGAATACTGGGACTATGAAACTCCTTCAGAAGACGAAGAATGGTTGTGATACGGTAAATTAGGAGCCCATTAAATCTTGATGAATTATGATGATGGTCACTAGTACTTAGTCGATTCGACCAGCCCTGTCCAGCAGATGCACCGGTACTTTCACATCTATGATGATTCTGTGAGGAAGGTTTGGAAGGATTAGCATAATACGGTTGTTGCATTCCGACTCTTAGGGAACATATGGCATGTGAGTGGTTAAGGTGCTTCTTTAGCATATGAAATTGTTTCATTGTTCTTTGATATTAATAATTGCACATGCTAATATAAGGTGCTTAATGCCATCAAAATTAATTTTTGATTCGAATTAATGTAATACGACTGAATTGTATTGTACCGTGCTAAATATCGATGACAATTGATAATGATATAAACTAAACTTGAATTGAACAGTTTCTGCGGAGTATATTTAGTAGTTTAAGTATGCTTCGAGATGCATAATGGTGCACCGACGGCATGTGGAGTAATACGTCGTTTCTTTAGCTTTGGTTTGTATACTTTTATAGGATTTCTATATTAAGATTTTCAGGTGGTTTCTCATTTGGACAAAATTTAGTTAACTACATTGTGCATAAATCCGTCAGTATCGTTTTTAATGTTGTTACAATGCATTGAATCAAATAAGTACGGTGAATAGATCGAAATATTTAAGGTGCTAGTAGTCGAACATTTTCCTGTTCTTTCGTCCCCATCACACACAACTAGACCCCGACAGGGGATACATGTTTTTGTCTCAATATGTACTTTAAATATATAATTCTCCATTTTGTTGATGTTGTTTTCATGGAAAAAGTTATGTTGTAGAAGAAAAGAAAATAAAGTAAGAAGAACAAATCCTGCAGAAACACTAGAAGATAGCTGATGAAAACTTTTGTGAGGTGGTAACGGACGGCGTTTCCCCCCATCCTCCAAAACGATGGGAAGAAACAGGGTTTAGTATTCCATAAGTGACTGCGATGGGATGTTGAAAACACAATCTAAGACCTGAACTTATTAAGGATAATGGCAGTTGAATGTTTTCGTAAACAAAATTATGAGTTGTGATTGCTGTGATGTTGATATTGATGTTCGTATGAATGAGGAAGAACAAAAGGATGAGATATTAGATAAAACATTATGACAATTACAGGAATAATTACTTTTACTGTAAACAAGCAGTCAATTGTAGTACAGTCAACTGTATATTTACCAATAAGTGAGTGAAAATCTGTTACTCACGTTTGCACTTGTACAACTTATAATTATATTAATAGGAAAATACATGGATATAACTTAAATAATACTGTACGTACTCGCTGTTATTTCTGTACCCCCTTTGGGAGTTGACTATTAAATCATAACTTCTAGGCTATACTACAGTTCCTTTCCGATTTGAATTTTTCACCTTTTTCCTCTCCTCTCTTCGCATCAACTACAACATAAACTTTTGTCTTCGAAAATCTGACAAGCGGTTTCGACCTAGAGAACCAGACAATAGTTGGCAACTAAATTAGACTTGAAAATTTTAGCGGGGAGACGCCTCCTATTATCGGAAATGATATACGAGGCTTAGATCAGGAAGAATAAAGAAAAAGTCGGTTGCATTTTTGACCCAGACTCCAACTTGGGTTTCATCAACTACAAAATCCACTTCAGTCTTTGGAAATAGAACAAGCTGTTTCGACCCAGAGGACCAGAAAAAGTTGGCAACAAAAATGGCGACGAGCACGAACCCCGAAAAAATTTATTTGAGAAAAGCAATGCATTTGGTCCATGGTGAGGAGGTTTAGGAGGTAACGTCGCAATAAATGCTCAATTATCATTGGATTCCGTCTCCTATCCTACCATTGTTGATGTTTATGACTTACCGTCCCGGTCATCGGTACAGCGGCGCTAGGGTTGGTGAATTGGGATTGTTTGATGATGAAGTCACGAAGAAGAACGGCTACATAGTAGACAAAAATATGTACATCGTCCGCCATGTAACTTTTCCAAGGATGAGAATTGAAAGCGTAATTTGATGGCTTCGGAACTGAGCAAGGCTAATCTCTCCACCTTTTGGCGTTTTCAACTTCATACCCTCATTGCTCTAAACTTGATGCTTAATTCTGTGAAAAGTCTGAACAAGGGGGTATGATCGTATCAAGGGTGGTGGATGGTGATGGTTATTACCAGTTACATGTAACTGAGGATATAAAAACCTTCTTTCAAAATTTCGTTGAAGAATATCGAAGAAAATATCCGAATACGTTTATTGTGATGCACAAAAATCTGGGTCATATCATAGATCCGCCATGAGCTTCTTTTAATCAAGAGTTTATGGTCGTAACAAGAGATTATTTTATAGCTGTAAGTATGATGAGTGTTTACGTGCATAGTTAAGAAATGGTATTTAACAATTTTCCTATGTTCAGACTTTTCGTGCACTCGACCAGGGCCTGTGTTTCAAGAGAATATTGGTCAAGCAATCCCATGTTTACAGGCTACCTTTTCTTCTTTCAACTTGTCCTGCGTTGATTGTTCGGAGCTGTGTATGAGCTCTGTTTGAACGAGCAGAAGACTCAGGTATTATTGGTTGAGCTCAAAATGTATTTTACCAAGGAAGATTTCAGAAAAGAAGAAGATTCCTTTAATCATGTTTATTCTTTGATTACTACAAGTGGCCTATGATCCGTGCGAGTATTACGCATTGAACTTTACTCACGAATTTCTTCTCAAACATTGTGGGTATGGAGGAGCAAGCAGTGTTACCATTATCACTGACGTTCGATATATTTGGAGAACAACACCAAATTTCGATACCAAACGTAAACGACGCAAGTCAGGGAAGGAAGGCAATGGTCTTGTAGCACAGAATAATATAAATAATAAACGCACCGCCGCTCGCAATAACACATTGTCCAATTCTTTGGTTATTGGTGGAGTTAATGGTTGTTTTGCAAACTCTTTGGGGGGATTCCTGATATTACTAAACCATCAAATTCCATCAGATAGATTTTTCTTTCACAGTATCCGAGAATGAAACTCTACTTAATATTTTGGCACCAATAGATTAGAAATAAATAGTAGATGACAAACATCTCTGTTTAATTTAATTTAATCATTTATATTTTTTACCGCCAATCTAACACTATCCTACTCGTCCTCACTGTCTTCTTCATCCTGAAACAATGCTGAATCATTACTGGATTCCATCACATTTCGTTCGTTACATTCGCATTAGTCGTCACTTTCTTACGTTATATAAATCTGAACGTTATCATTGAAGCCAGAAAATTGACCGTCTATTGTCAGGGAATGTAATAATACGCAATCAATGACGATACCGAGCCACCCACATATTACGGAAGAGAATGCTTACCTTTGCCATGCTATAAATAAATTGTTATTCCTAAGATTTTTGAATGCAGTCGTGAACTCGCATTGTTTGTTTGTTTGTTTTGTGATGTCGTCCCCGTTTCGACCAATTGAAAGTTCAAACTACATGGAATCGTTGTCCTTTGAAAGATGCAACTGGAAAGCTGGAAAAACTTCAATAAGAAGGTTCAAAGTTGCTGTTGGCAGTAGTATCTCAAATCTTCTAGAAGATGAATTCGTAACTGTACCACCTTTCCTCGTTTCGTGATGATTCCCTCTACTTCCGTTGTT
>JAULBU010058826.1:279-11818 GCA_032358235.1 Odonthalia washingtoniensis | reverse complement strand
CGGAAGCGCTCCTGTAAAACAGGCAGCCCCTAAGCCCGTAGCAAAAACAATCACTCCTCCGCCAGCGAAAACCCCGTTTTTCAATCCTTCTGCGGTGAATAAACCAACGCCAGCACCTAGTCAGTTTGCAAACGACGCGCTTACGCCACAGGCAAACAAGATGGGTACTATGCCAACAGCTCCTGTCCAGTCACAACCGTACTTCAACGGGGCTCCAGCACCTACACCTGTTCCTACAGCACCCACGCCCACCCCTGCGGCTCCAGCTCCAACGGTAACCCCAGAAGACCAGGCTTATGCTGATTGGAAGAAGTACCAAACGTCTCTTAGTGACCCTTATGCGGCGGAGGCTGGATTGACAGACATCGCTGCTCAGGAAGCCGCACTAAACCAACAGATCAACCAGCTAAAATCGAACGCGGCCGCTGGTGTTGCTGCTTTGGGTCAGGAAGCAATGCCTCTGTCGTTACAGCGAGGTAAGCAAGCCATCCTTCAAGACCAAGCCAACCGAGACCTTGATAACCTCACAGGTCAGTATTCTGGCCTTGAGCAGAGAAGGATGACCCTTAAAGACCAGCTCGCCCTTGAGCAAGCTAAACGTCAATCGCAGGTAGGACTCGGAGCGGGAGCGATGACATACGAGGAAAACAAGGCCGCGAAGATGGCCCCGATCAAACTTTCCTCGGGTGAGACGTACTTTAACCCTGCTACTGGACAGGCTGAGTACACAGCGCCTATCAAGCCAACAACGGGAGCGAATGACTACGCACTAGCCCAGTCACAAGGGTTTAATGGTTCCTACATGGACTTCTTGCAAGCCAAGGGTACTAACTTCCAAGACACTGCTTCGCAACAGTTAATGGTTCAGGCTATTCTGAACGGTCAGATGTCTCCTTCTCAGATCCCTGGAGGGAGTCGAGGAGGCCTTAGAATGGCTATAGAAAACGAGGTATTAAGACAGAACCCCAACTATAACTTCGCTCAGGCTGAATCTAGCTTCCGATTTGGAGCAAATACGGGCATCCAAACTCAGGTTGCTCGTATCGGTAACTTGGTCAACCCTGGAGGGGCTCTTGATCAGCTTGATCAACTTTCGGCAAAGGTTCCTCGCAGTCAGTACCCAAACTTTAACAACCTCACTATTAAAGCTCTCGAAGCTACGGGTGATCCTAACGTTTCGGCCTTCCTTACCGCCGCTAAAGCGGTTGGTGACGAAATCGGTAACGCTCTCGCTTCAACGGGTGGGTCTGATCTTAAGGTGCAGTTGGGTCTTGATATGACCAATCCAAACCTCACGATTGAGCAGTTCACGTCATCCATCGAAACGGCCAGAAACCTCTTAGCAGCTCGCTCCGAGGCTTATGGCAATATCTCTCCTATGCTCAACCAATACTCGAGCGCTGGTGGGTCTGGCGGGATGGGTTTTGGTGGAGATGCTGGAGGTTCAGGTGACTTTAACTGGTAACAAATATGATTGATCCAGACGCAAAACGCCTAGCGATGGCAATCCGCCAACAAGAAAGTGGCGGGAATTATGAAGCCAAAGGTCAGAGCGGAGAATACGGTGCATATCAGTTTATGCCCGAGACTTGGAAGTCGTCTGCTAAGCAAGTTCTGGGTGATGCGAACGCCAAGCCTACGAGAGAGAATCAGAACAAGGTTGCGTACACTAAAATCAAGACGTGGAAGGATCAAGGGTATAAACCAGATCAGATCGCTTCACTTTGGAATCATGGAAAGCCTGAATATCAGGGTGTTGTCGGTACGAACAAGCAAGGGGTTCACTACGACACACCTTCTTATGTTAAAAACGTATACTCTCACTACAACAAGCTCAAACAAGAGGAGGGTGCTTTGAACGCTAGAAAACAGAGAGTAGACACGGCGAATGTCAGGGCTACACAAGGCTCTACTCCAGGTGTGCCCGACCAACCTTCTCAATTCTCCAAGGATCATCCTATTTTGAGTGGGATAGGTGGTTTCTTTGGAGATATAGCGAAAGGCATAGCTGAACCTGTTGTAAAGACTGGCGTCACAGGTTTGGCAGCTATTCAGAGCGCTGGTCAGTTGGCGATGGGAAACCAAGCTGGTGCTGAGAAGACCTTATCGGAGGGGTACAACGTGCCATTCTTCGGACAAGTAAAACCTGCAAAGATCGGTACGGATGTAGAACAACAAAAGAAGGGTGAGCTTGGGTTCGGAAGAAACACCCTCGAAACATTTGGCACGGGCGCACAGTTAGCCTCTAACTTCGTAGGAGCAGAGGGAGCTGGTGCTATCGCGGGAGACACGGCCAAAGGTCTTATCGGATCGGCTGTTAAGCGAGGGGCCATGACAGGTGCAGAGACGGGCTTCCTTGGAGGGCTTGGAAGCGGTTTACGCGATCCAAACGCGACTAGTGGCAGCGTAGCTGGTCAAACAGCCCTAGGAACGGCTGGCGGGGCTATTTTGGGCGGGGCTTTAGGCCCTATGGCCGCCAGATCAACCGCTGGTGGACGCGGGGCTATCCTGGACAAAGAATTGAGTGACTTCGTGGCTCCTGTTTTGAGTAAGGCCGAAAAGGAAGCGGCTGTGAGTTCTCGCAGGGTAGTTCCTGGGGGACTTCTTCGTACTCCAAAGGTTATTGCTTCTGAGCGTGAAAAAGCTATGGCAGACGCAGTCAAAGGCATCGTTGACCCAACCAAGAGCCATATAGAAGGAGCTAACAAGGTGTTTGATGCTATTACGAACGAGGCTACTGATTTGGTGCAACGCATTAAAGCTAAGGACGTTTCATACAACAACAATCTCTTAAAAAGCGTTCTCCGTAAGGTTGAGAAGCCTCTTGCTCTCAAAGGAGACGTCGAGAAGATGTACCAAGAGGCCGAAGGAAAGTTTCTTGAGTTCGCTAACAAGCAACCAAAAACTGCCTCTGGTCTGTTACAAGCCCGAAAAGAGTTCGACCAATGGATCGAGCAACAGGTTCCTAAGATTTGGGATGACCCTAGATTTAACGCTCTCCACCAAGCCCTGAGAGATATGCGTGGTCAGGCTAATGAGTTCATCTCCTCAAGAGTCCCAGATGCTAACGTCCAGGCGAGCCTTGCTAAGCAGAGCCTCATGTACAAAGTCAAAGACAACCTAGCTGAGAAGGCTGCGAAGGAAGAGCTTGGTTTAACGGGTCTACAATCTAAGGTCGGAAGACTGACAAAAAAATACCCTATCTCTACGGGTATTGGTTCCGCTCTTATTGGTGGCAAGGCTTACGAAGAAGGGAAAAAACTACTGGGACTTTAGCTTGTTCTTAGCTTCCCAGCGTCCCAACAGGTCTAGACCTTCTACTACTCCTACATACAGACAGATTGTAAGTAAGGTCATGCCTAGTATGTAAGTAGGTATAGAAATGCCAGCCAGTTCGAGAACTAAAGCGGCAAGCAAACCAATAAACACGTATCTCATATGCACCATCTAACCCACAAAATGCCTCAATTGTCAACCCTATGACAAATACCTTCGTGTTCGTTACAGATTTCGCAGAAATTCTAGACCTGGCGTTACACCTCAAGAACGCTGAGAAGCAGAAGGTTCTGTTCTTTATTAAAGACCCAAAATACAAGAAAATAGGGGATGGCATGGTGGAAAAGATCGATGATTGGCACGACTGCATGGGGGAAGGCTATATTTTCGTATTTGATGGGTGTGCGGCTGGTAAAACACAGGATTGGTTGCGATCACAAGGCGAGATGGTGTTTGGGGGATCAGAAAAAGGCGACGAATTAGAGAACGACCGAGACAAGGGGCAAGACCTACTCACTAAGATGGGTTTCAAGCAGCCTTTTTACCAAAACTTCGACTCAATCGAGGAAATCATTGCTTTTGTCAAACAACACAAAGAAAAGAAGTATGTCTTGAAACAAGGAGGCGACCTTCCCAAATCTATGAATCATGTGTCGAAGTTCGAGAAGTCTGTAGATATGCTGGAACACTTGGAGAAGGTAAAAAGCGGATGGAACGAGACAGAGCATGGAAAGCCCGACTTTCAACTCATGGAAAAGGTAGAGGGGGTGGAAATAGCTTGCTCAGGTTTTTGGAATGGACATGATTTTATACGAAACGCTGAGGGCAAGGTGATATCCTGGATCAACGCAGAGGAGAAGAAGGAGATAGCTGGTGGGCTTGGGTCTACAACGGGCGAGACGTCCACAACGTTCTTCCCAGCGACTGAAGACGACGAAATTGTGCAAGACATTCTCCTCCGCCCAGCTCTCAAAGAGTGGCTATTGAAAAACGAATTCCGAGGAGTTATCGACGTAAATGGAATGTACACGGACAAAGGTTACGTGGGTTTTGAGTTTACGATGCGATTCGGCATCCCGTCGACTTCCTACGAGATGATCGAGGGCCTCGCTTCCAGAGCTTGCGACCTCATATACGCCGTAGCCGCTGGCGAAGATATGCCAGCCTCTCTTAAAGATGGGGTCGGTTTTGTCCTTGTCTTAGCGGGTAAGCCTTACCCAGTCGAAGCAAGTCTTCCAGACGAAGAAACATCTGCTGGGGAACGCTTATGGTTACTAAAAGACGGCGAGCCAAGCCTTTCCGAGATGCGCGCCCCAAGGTACAAGCACATTCATCCCTACAACGTCTACTTCAACGAAGAAAGCCAAGATTATAGGATCGCTACCAGTTCCGGCTACATCCTTACCTCTACTGCTATTGGAGACAGCATTAAAGAAGCCCGAGACAAAGCTATCTCTGAGATAGAAGACAACGTGTACCTCACGGACATGAAGTGGAGAGCTGACGGCGGAGACAGAATACTTAAATACGAAAACGACCTAATCAACGGGAAGAAACTTGTCGTAAAGGAGAAGTAAGCGCTCTATCGGGCTCCCATCCTCTAAGGAGTCTACGTTTGAGAGTTCCTGGCCTCCAGCCTAACTTTCTCTCCCAAGCTGAAATTGACAAGGACTCTCCGTCGAACGAAATAACTTTGTTAAACCTTGTGTTGTTCATCTGTTCTAGGCGCGTAGACCACTTGCAATTTTCAGGGGAATAACCCTTGCTATTGTCTATACGATCAAGAGTCTTTCCCTCTGGGGGTACGCCCATGTCCTCTAGGAATAGTTTAAAATCCATCCACCTGTCGCACACTTTTATTCCTCTTTTACCGTAGTACTTATAGTCAGACTTGTTGGGGTTAAGGCATCTGCGCTTCATGTCACACCACACACCATAAATCTTTGTTCTGCTTAGCCCGTGAGTTCTGTGAAAAATATGCCTACACTCCTTCGAGCAAAAATGGTTCTTGTGTCTGGCTATGTGGCTGGGAGATCTGTCTTTTACCTCGAAATTCTTGCTACAAACAGGACATATCATATGTACCCATATTACCAGTCATTAAACCTATCGTCAATATGATGATTTCCATAGACTTTGATCACACTCTATACGATACCCCCGAGAAGGAGTCACATTTAGGCCCGTTAAAAGGTGAGCCAGAGAAAGGTGCTTTTGAGGCGATCGACGCTCTACTTTCAGAAGGTAACGATGTACAAATATTTACAGCACGAACGGACTTGCAGAGAGTGAAAGCGTGGATAAAGTCTCATGGATACGACTTCGACGTGTCCAACACCAAAAAAACAGCCGATATTTACATAGATGACAGATCAATTCCGTTCCGTGGAGATTGGGAGCAAACGCTTAACGAAACGGAAGCGTTTATGCAAGAACTTGGGGATACAAGAATGGGTGTATGAAAATAACCATCCAAGACGTTCCTCATAAATCTCAAAGGTACGAAACATGCGGCGACTATTTAGGATCGTGGTCAAACTTCACGATAAGAGTCTCTAGAATGAAAGACTGGAGGTACATAGCCCTCGTCGCTGTCCATGAGCTTGTAGAGGCGCTTATATGCCGTCACACGGGTATAAAAGAGACTGACATAACCAAGTTCGACAAGGAATTTGAGAAGGCTAGAGCAGAAGGCAACACCGACGAGCCAGGTGACGACCCTCATGCTCCGTACCGTAGGGCGCATTTCATCGCTACAAACATCGAGCGACAACTAGCAGACGCTCTTGACGTGGACTGGAAAAAGTACGAAGAAACCATAAACGCCCTATAAGCAAAAGCCCTCCATTTCGGAGGGTGTTTTGTATCTCGTACGAGAGGACTCTGAGGACATAGAGCCGGAGCGAGTCCAGGGCTTTTCGCCCACACGATTTTCTTTTGCCGAACGCCGTCCAGACTCTACGAGTTTAGGACAGGTGATTCTCTTGAGAGTCAAAGGACATAAGATGCGTCGGGTGAGGAACTGCCATCCTCCTTTTTCTCACAAGCATGAGAACAATATTTTTTTATTATGTCAAATACAAAACCTCGCAGACGAATCCGTGAGGCATGTAAGCGCTCTCATCCACGACGCTGGGAAGCGGGTGGTCTTTTCGACATTAACCAGGACGGAGCTTTTTCACTATAGCTCTCCTGCGTGTAAGAGAACAAGACATTTGATTTTCATTTTTGAAATGAATCTAAACAACCCCGCTGCAGAAATGCCACATAGCCAAGCGAACTGGTGGACAGGAATCTTTATACCTGTTAGATCGGCGTCAAAACAGCATATAGCCACGGCTCTTTGTTTTTTATCTAGGCGTGACAGGCATGCATGAAATATATCCCTCCACTTGAGATAATCGTTTTTCTCGTCCTCTGTATGAAAGAACCTCATTGAGCGCATAAATAGCAAAGGGGCCGAAGCCCCATAAGGAAGAAAGAAATGAACGTGGGCTAGATTTGAGGCTCTAGCGGGCCGATACCTCTTGCCTTTCGCTGCCTTACGGCATGGACGTCTAGCATCCAGTAGTTACCCACCAACCTCGTGGGCGGAGGGGAAAGTGCAGTCCTTCAAGGGGACAGGGAAGATCTTGTCGCCTTGTCTTACCTCGATGGAAAGCTCAGGAGCGTGGTACTTGAGAAGGCGAAGGATCGCTGCCGATCCACGGTCGCCTTTGTACGAACACGTTCCGTGTCCCGTGACGATCACCCATGGGTCTTGCATCAATGCCTCCTGTTCCTCACAACGAGGAAGATCAACCATGCGAACCACACGAAACTGAGAACCTTATCCATGTTCCTCCTTCACGGCGCAGGCGGGATTTGAACGCCGCCACCTACCAGACCCTGCATACAGGGCTTATCCTGGTTGCTCTGCCTAGAATGAGCTACTGCGCCAAGTCGGGCGTCCATGATGTGTTATGACCCACACACCTCTTTCGAGATGAATTTACACACCATCGACAACCCACTTAGCGAGGCGATGACCCCGAGGCGTTAATCTCAGGTCTTACTGTCATACGACTTCATCGCCTTATGTATTATATCACGACTAAAGTTTCTTTATTGTTTCGATAGCGTCTTGGATGATGGCAGCTCTACTTAATGGGTTCGACGTAGAAAAACCGACGCTCCCACTTTTATATATAAATCCTTTTCTTCCCTCCAAAGCCTTCAAAACCTCTTCCTTGAAGCGAGAGCGGGATTCGGCAATGATGGCTGGCATGTTCGTGCATGTACCATCTGAACCTTCGTAATAAAACCTATCCTCAAACCACCACTCATCTTCCTCTGTTTGCAAACACTCATACTCAGATTTAACGATGCTATTAGCCTCAACATAGGTCGTACCATCGTCACATATAGATGATAACTCCTTTAACCATTCTTTTGAATCATTGGTCATATATACAGAGTTTACTGCTTTTTAAGATAAACCATAGTAAACTTCCTATAACTTAGGGTTGGAGAGGTAGGCTGGCTCAGCTTCTCCCGCTGGAAACGTTTCGTCGCTGAGGATCTTACCGTCGCGCATTACGATCTTGCGATCACCTATCCAATGAGCCCACGTTACAGGCTCCTTCTCTGCTAAGAAGTATGTATTGGTAACGCCTGTATTCGGGTCTGTGTAAGAAGGGGTCATACCTTACCCTTAGATGAGTTAGAGAGGGAGGAGAGTTTGTCCCATATTTTGTTAACAATTCTTTTTGTTAGATCATCGCAAGCGTTGTACTCAGCATTTGTTTTAAGTTCTAATGAGTCCATCGTTTTTCTAGCGATACGTTCCGCGTCCGCAAACGCCTCCCTCTTGCCTTGCTGGATGCCTCGACGAGTGGCTTCAGCGATGATGCCCTGCAACACATCGATAGCCGTATCGGTCATGCGCCCCTCATTCCAAGGTGACGCTCCCCAGACGCCATGAAAGAGGCGGCGGACGTCTGCCTCCCACCATTCTTGTTCCATATTATTTATTGGTTAAAGAGGAGAGTTTGGCGTCGATACTTCTAACGCACATACCAATAACGGAAACTGCTATGGCCTTTGTTGCTCCTGTAACGTCTACGTAATATTTACGTTTATGTTCGTCAGCTAGTGCGTTCAACATGGCTTTAGCAGACCCCCACGTCCTACGTTCTGCCTCGACGACGATCTTAGGTACTAAATCATGTAATGCTCGCCCGCAACAAATACATGCCGTCCAATGCCAACTATCTTCTCTTTGCTTGTGAGCCATAACCTGTTCTGTCATTTCTTCCCACCAGACCTTCTCATTTGGATTGGTCATAGCATCTTGAAACCTATTCCTGGCTCAATAAAGTGATCGTGGGGGGAATTGCAGTGCATTTGCACATACGCCTTCGTTCCATCTGGTTTTTCTACCTCTACGGAGGTTTGTTTAAGCCTCTCCACCTCCTCCCTCAACCGCTCACATTCTTCGGCTGAGGTGATAAGAGCGACGGCATTGTTGCGGAGTTCTACAATGAGGTGAGCATCTGGCTCTAGTATCTCGTTAAGGTTTTCTCCGCCAGTAAGCGTAAGATCGCCCATCTCCGAAGGTACGCAAACCTGAACACCGTATGGACGTATGGCCATTGAAGGCACGATACCCCACGGCCCCTTCGTCGCCTTCCCCTCCATCTTTCTAAGCTTCTGGATAAGTTCTTTTGAGATCATATTTCAGAGAGCCTTACCATTTATAGAGGCTAAATAAGTTTCACCACTCTTGGGGCAATTTATGAAACCGAGTAGTTTATCTTCTTCTCCAGTCTCTTTATTCTTCCCGTGTTTTATTTTATGCTTCTTCATGCAATTTTTGCATAGCGCGTTTGTCTTCGCTGGCTGTTTTGCGTTTAACTCCGAGTTGCTGATTGCAAACATATATTCATAAAATCTTCCGCAAATAATTAGATACCTCTTTCATGCCTTGTTCTGGGGTGGGGGCGAGCATGTAGTCACGCGCAAGATCATCAGCCGTCCCCCACAGGCCGTTCTCTGACCACTCCTTCTTCTCCCCTATCTTCGGCAAGATGCGGATCGTTTCGCTGAAGTCTAGGGCGGGTATGACCTCTTTATAGTTGCTTAGGTACTCATCTTCGTACGAACTAATGTCTAGGGGTTCATAACACCCAAAATCTCCATCTTTAGCGATACACCATGACTTCTCAGTCTCATACGTATGTCCTAAGAGCTTATAAATCGCCTCTGCTACGTCACGGTCGAGGGTTGGGTGATTCATACGATTGGTTCCCAAAGCTTTTTCACGTATTCCATCTTCTTTTTTAAGAACTCAATCACTTCAGGTTCATCCGCTGCACAAACGTCACAAGACGGATTCCAGTATCTATCGTGCCTCGGCTGAACAAAGGCGAGTTCAAGCTTGCCGTCACGGTAATTCGGGTCGGCGTTTTTATCGCCTTCTAGGCTCCAATCAAAGCGAAAAAGTACGTTCATGTCTTCATCGGCATCACTCACATACTCTCGAAGCTCCTTGAAGCTCTTGTAATGCTCTCCTTCACCCGATTCGAGGCCAGGGGCGTAGAAAGGGTGTTCAATTTCCCAAAGGTGTTTTGTCATACAATTCCTTGCTCTTTAGGGTGGATTAGGCTCATACACCTTTCATCGTTTATTTGAGTGAATAAGGGGGCTATCCTTTGGCTTTTTTCTCCTGTTCGACTATCACAGCCCTTAAATGTGTCGCGGCAGACGTTCCATTGAAATGTGGAGCAACAACATGACAAAAACAGTTACAAAACCTCCCACAAGACCTGTATCCGTACACGCCAGTCTCTTTTGCATCATCATCCATCCACGAGCATCGAGTACACTTCATCTTCATCCTTTCCTTTATCTCTTCTGGTTCTGGTTGTGAGCATGTGTCGCACACCCTCTTAAAGTCTTCGTATGACATTTCTTTCATATCAATAGCTCCATCTCCAGGTTTTAACTTCTACGCATTCTTGGCACTCGCATGTTTCTGTTTGTGTGCAGACTGTTTCCATACTACCCAATCGCTAGAAGAATAAGACTCACTATCCAACACACTCCCCACACCAACACTCCTATAACGAGACACGGCCAGGCGATGGTGGCTAGAAACCACATACACGTCCCTAGGACACGGGGCCAGAAGTCTTCGATGATCATAGCTCAGCGATGGGACGAATACGGCCTTCTTTGTCCTTGTAGAGTACGTTTACCTTAAATAATTCTGCCACCTCCTTCAGTCTTGGCTTGGCCGTTTCGCAGTTGTCACAGATACAGACGTGCAGAACACCCCTCATGTTATCTTCGTATACTGGCGAAAAACAATCTGGATAACCAATCGGTATGTCATCGCCCGCTAAAGCACACGGAACCATCTCACCTTCGACGGTTTTTCTTGTTTGCATATAAACATTGATTAAAGAGCTATTCTTGCTCACCAGCTGCGACGATGTTCACGGCACGGTAGGTTTTAGACCTCCAAGCTTTCATCATCGCATGTGACGAGAGCCTAGCCTGTGCTAAGCCGTACGCTCTACTGCTGCTTAGTCGGCAACTCGTGTGACCATTCAAATACATCCACAATAGATCCTACGTTAACGGCAACGTAGCCAGGACAAGGCTCAATCTCTGCATCCTTGGCGAACCCGTCTTTGAGCATGTTATGAAAGCGTTTGCAGTCTGCAACCCAGGATGCGTTCTGTAATACTACGAAAGACTGCTCTCCTACATTCTGCGTGCTAGCTACTTCTCCTACGAGATAGTTTGTTACTGTACGGATAAAAACTTTTTCTCCCTCTGCGAATACGACGAATGATTGTTTTGGCATAAGTAAGTTAATGACTAAAGAAACGGTGAGTAAAAATCTACGACCTCGACCTCGACCTCGACCCCGACCCCGACCCCGACCACGACCACGACCCCGACCACGCATTAAGCATTCCAACGTAATTTTGAGCTGCATTCATTGTTAGGTGAGTTAGATTAGTTAATCCCGCTCTGAGGGGACGTAAATCGGATTCCATACCGATACGCAGGGACGTGATATATACCGTCCTCCTGCACGTTATCCGTTGAGTCTATGGATATTTCTCCAGTCCGTCCCCTCGGAGCGAGCCTCATGTTTCCATGAGTTCGCTTTCCGTCCCGCCGTTCTTCTATGAGGCATGACAAGTGCATTGTCTCTACGTTCACAGGACGATACGGGATAGAAAATAGTGGTTAGAACGGAGCGACTTGA
>JAULBU010058815.1:0-11818 GCA_032358235.1 Odonthalia washingtoniensis | reverse complement strand
GATCTTGTAGAAAGACGTCTGGGTCCTCACACTAACCAATCTCACATTCCCCCTTTATTAAATCCTACCCATAACCCCCCTTCGTTTACCCGTGCACTAGCAGACCTGCACACGACTTCCCTACTGCCTCATCTCTCACCGACATCACCACTATACATATGAAAACATACAAACAATTATAAAACGCTATCCTACGCAAGTATTGGCGGTTTTATTTAACTATACGCAGGTAGACAAATCATCCCCGCGTCCTTCCCTGAAATCCCACGAAGCAACGCCAGAGGTACTTAACGCCCTAACTTTTCGCATCAAAAATACGATCCTCAAAAAAGATCAAACGAATCCACCACCTCACTCTTCCAACGCCAGGAAAACATACCATACCGACACCATCTCCTCAAAGTCGGATGACAGCGACGACGATCTCAATAACCCCCCTAAAATGAAAGCCACAACCCACGCAGACCGCGCGCGTGATTACAACATCAAAGCAGCTCTTCAACATCATGTCGGAAAAGACCTTGCGGCATGTTCTCTAAACATTGAGGAGCCACTTGCCGCCAAAAACCTAGTCCACATCTTCAGTTCAGGCCTCACAATAGTTCAGCATGTCCAAAATTTCTTCCTCAATAACAGCCGCACAGCGGATGCTCGCGTGTCTTATGTGGAAATTGAATCCTATTCTATACCACGAGGGATTCATATCATTCTCCTCACCTATCCTGCACCGTACGAAGCGGTTCAACAAAAACCATGCCTAGAGGTCCTTCTCCGATGCCTATTCGTCATCATGCGAATTGAAACAGAGATGATGACCACAAAGCAATTTCCGGACAGAACGATAGCCTTCGAGGTATGGGCGTATTTTCACGAATCCCTTCCCAACTCGACAGATACAATCCAATGTTTCGAAAGCATGACGGACCCCTACGTAGCTCGCATCTATAAAAGAAACCTCCACACTGAGCGACTCAGTAAAAATAAAAACTCCAAGAAAATGCCCGAGCTACCCCCATGTATTAACTAACGATAAACATTTCCACTTTCCCCTTCCCCTTTCTTCCCAACTTCTTAACTTACCTCCGCCATTCATCAATGCTCAATTAGCCCCACATTTTGTCGAATTTATTAATGAAGTCAACTCCATCTACATTGGCCCGCACTCAACGCAAAGCCCTCCAAAAATTTAGAAAAAACTACATGGCATCCTTAATATACGGATAATCACCACCCCAGCCTATCCAAATACATTCTCACAAGATAATATCCATCTCCCTGCCTTTCTCCATCGAAAACTTTCCTCCCCTCCCCTGGTAATACACAACCACACCGAAGAAGTCAACTTCTTTTCAAAACCTTTTTCAGCCCCGGAAGCACTTTTCAGGCGGGGTCCTCAAGCCGGTCGTTCCCATTGTCTCGCCCTCCCACCCGCGCTCCCCTCCCCACATTCCATGGCAGCAAAATGAATGAATCACCTTACCTCGATCCTTCGCAAAGCTATCAGGACAGAATTCTCGGCAAATTTCGAAATCCGAATATTATCTGCACTTACCACACCTCCAAAACTCCCAACTCCCAGAATTCACATGGAAATAGATGCATGTAATAACTTCCTAGATCACATGAGCTGGGAAGGGCTACTTTTCTGGAGGTTGTATTCGGATGAAACTTCACCTTTATCATCCTTCGCATCCCAATTGGAAATTACCTCCTTCGCAGTTTCAATAACAGAAACATGCGATCATCTGATATCCTTGTAAAGAGTTTCAAACTCCTTTTCCATACCTGCTCCATCATCGCTCCTTATTTTACCAAATGGCGCCTCCATTCGATTCGATTTTCGCCTTTTCCCTTGACATCAGCAACATGTTCCACAAGCTAATTCTAACTGACTCCCTCGCGGATCTCTTTCCCCTCCCTGCCATCCTTCTCACTGACCTCCCCGCTAACGTGCGTACATATCTTCAACCTTCTCTCGAAATTCCTGATCCTTCCCTACCTCTTTTACTGTGACCTTGCCAAGCCGCCCCACCCATGGGTTTCACCAGGAGCGTCACACTATCGAACACTATGGTTTCCCAAATCATCAATAACTCCCAAAACCTCCTTCAACAAACTGCTCTCCCAATCCCCATTCACCCTACACTCACCTTCTTCAACATTCCGGCAGCCCCCTTCGCCATTACGAAGTACAACCCCCTGGTATACTACATAATTGATGACTTCTCCATTATTCTGGCAAGATGGCTCCCAGAACTGGTTACAAAATGGTACCGCTTCTCACGAATGCTCCTCACCTCTGCCGCGCTCCCCAACAACATCAAAACATCATTGCTTCTAAACACTCCAATATCATCCTCCATCATCTTTATCGGTTGAAATATCGATCTTCACTCTACCACCGTCTCCCCGAACCAATCAAAAATCGACTTACTACTTTGCGATATAGACCAACATAAAACCGATCTCCTCCCCGTATGCACCTCGGGGCGGTGGATTTGGAAACTTATACCGCCGGCGATCATGAAGCGGCCTCTACTCTCAACTATTCACCTGGTCTTCCGTTATCCTCAACCACAACCGACTTCATCCTCATACCCCCTCCACGTCACATCATTCCAACCCTCAACGTCTCAACACAACGAATTGCGTCACATTATCGCTCTCATCCCCTCTTGTGCAGTCATCTTTAAAACGCCAACCTTTTGTACGATCGCTTCCTTCAATGCATCACGATCTGCAGGAGCCGTCGTTTATACCCACACCCTCCCGTCAATATCCCACATACTATGATGCCAGGCACAACTCCGCATAGCATTCAGCAACCATACCCTCTCTTCGGACCCCGACCTCGAGCAATTTATAAGATCACAACTCTGGAAAACAGCAATCCAGCACAAATGGCGAGCAGGAAAGCGTCACTCCGTTTCTACAATCTACCACATCAAAGAGCTGGAAAGCACAACTGCCGTTCTCGCCCTCTATTGGCTGGCGAGACAAGGCGCGTCAGGTCACCGCGTAATTCTCTTTACAGCGTAATTCTCCTTATTGGTCTGTCGCCTTAGGTGCTCTGGCAGAGGTCTGCTATTTAAAATTTTGGTATGCTAATCCGATGTCGCAAATTTGCCGCTCTATTCCTAGCTCAATCCATTCAACCCACCTTCATGCATGTACGTACCCAATTAAATCCCGCAGATAAGCCTTCACGTAATTTATAACTCTCATTATCGACGATTAACCCACCTCTTTTCGTTTATTCACGATCATCGCCTTTATTTCTTTTCTTTAATATTGGATAACGCATCTCCTGTTTTCTGTATTACAAGACTCACATACTTTTTATGTGTCATTTCTTTGGTATCTTCGCATCGCGCAGTGCGACAGTACGAGTTCAGGAATATATACAATCTATCAACAGCTCAACGGTTGGTTTCTTTCTTTGTCTCACGTCTGCGCCGGATCTCTGCTGTTTACATTATATATATATATATATATCTTCTTTATTTTTAGGAGTGAAGACCCTTATGTGAACAGTTCGGGGTTATGGAAGGGATGTCATTTTCCGCACCCTGAGGCTTTTATGAGCCTTTCGCACTAATTATAGCATGGCTATCAGGATTTTCTGAGGATAGGACGATCTGCCCATTCCTCAGCCCAGAAACTGACAGTTCTTCATTTGTAGTTTAGTAAAACGGTGCGAAAAGAAACGTTTCTTTCACTGTAATTTTACGTAATTACATATATACAGAGTATGAGCACAACCTGTACATACCATGTCTATTGCCAAATTTCAGTGCCGCAAATTCAGCATCAAGGTTTGTAAGTTCCACACTTACAATCAAAATAAGTTCCTTTCACATGACAGGATAACATAGCACAATCCCGCCTACATCCCGCAAATAGAAATGATTCATTGATCTGTTATTGGTTATAGCATAAAACGGTCTTCAAACGTGTGGACCGAAATCAATTTTATTGATTTCATTAGAGAGTTTTGGATTGGTGAAATCACTAAAAATTTGACTGTCGGGGTAAATTTTTTTATGAACATGTATGGTGCGAGTTGACTTTTACTCATTTTTTGATTTCATTTATCCTCTAAATCAGCGATTTAGTCACGGATGTCTCACTACTATCTTCAATGAAAATAATTTAAAACTAAGAAATGTATGAGGATGACATTTGGAAGAATGGCAAGTGTGTAATCGCTTGTACGGCACCGTCTTTATTATGCAACTGAAACCATTTTTACCGTCTGTTCATTTCATTTGCATAGGGAACGAATTTTTTAATTTTGAACTACCGTTGTCTACAACGAAAGAAAAAAAGAAAAAAACGAGCACATGCGCCACAGCTTTTGGCACTCCTTCAAATCAATTTTCAACACCTCCACGAATGGATGGGAATGAGATGGACGGAATGGGGGCGGAGGGGCTAGACACATTCGTTTCAACTGGGCAACAGGAACAATCATCACGTCATAATCATAGTAGTGATTATAAATTACAAAATGACAACAACGTCGAAGAAACATCAGTAACGGACATACCGAAGCGACGTATACGATTTACAAATTTATTTGACATCATGTTATTGAAAGCTGTAATTGCTACAGATGAAAACTTGTCAGGAACATGGTGAGACTCAAGCAAATTTTGAAGAAGCTCTTAAAACATTTAAAACAACAGCACCTTCTACTTTATGCACTGGATTTGGACAACCAACTTGGAAAAGTTTAAACGATAGATATAAGAAAATAATTTCTGATCACCGCAATACGGTGGTATGTAATCAAAATGCTAGTGGTATTTTAGAGGTTATAGGAGAAAGGGAAGTCATCTTAGATGATATGATGCAAGTGGTTGAAGTAAATAAGGAGAAATGAAGGGCCGAAAGAGGCCAAAAATGGGGTTATACGAAAAACTTGAAGTGAGTGGGAAAAAATTAGGGATCGCGCAATGAATCTTATTGGAGGATCAAGTGTACATCTAACAGACACATCGTCGCGCCGCAAGAGAAAACCGTCTGAAGATGCGGACGATGAAGATGCTGAAGCAGTGGTATGTCATGTGAAACGGCAGGAAGAAAAAGCAGAAAAACATTATAAAATTGAACGTGACCGTTTTGAATTAGATAATCGAAAGCAGAAAGAGAGGAAAACAGAAATAAAATGAGATGGAAATGGCATCGAGAATCGAATAAATGCAGAAAAAGTGTCGACAGTTGGATGCTGATCTCCTTTCTATGGACAGGTGTAGACTGGAGCTGGATGTAGAAAAAAGAAGAGCTGCGATGAAATAAATGGTGGAAACAATAGAAGAAAGAAATCAGAATAGCATTTCATTTGCAGCAATTGCAAAAAAGATTATGTATTTTTACTAATTATTCAAGGTTCTCTCTATTATTTAAGTCAAGTTAATGTATGTCTGTAAGTCTGGTGGGGGACGTTGAAAGTAACTTTGCACTTAACCTCCATGGCCAGGGAAAATTTTAAAATTCCAAAGTAATACTGATACTTTAAACATCATCGATATTGTTGCTTGTCGTACTTTCAGCATTCTTTTATTGTCGTTACTAGCCCACATTTTCTTGCTGTCCTTATGTGACTACTCAACTGCAACACGGACACTATTTATTGCTACGTTATAAGTTTTTTCCTAAGCAGTGGCCGTTGCTCTGGGATATGCAATTTGCATCCAGGGACGCGTTACATACGCTGCGTCCCCAAAGATATAATATCGCGTTCCTTCTATTTCTAATTTGTCCCTTAATTGCGTGTCAAGATCACTTTCTTTGTAAAGTGTTAGGCCTTGACGTCGTCCTACTTCCGGACCATACAAATAAAAAATAAGCCTATCGGGTGTGCATATCGTTTGATAAATCAAACAGAGGTATCTCTTATGACCGCTGTAACAAGAAAGTTGATTTGATTCCGGACCACCCGGTCTTGCCATAACTTTTTTGTACAATCGATGAAACCTATGGAGTTAGTCATAAATGCACAGTTTGTCATGAATGAATTTTTGATAATCAAACGCACGATTATGTAATAAATCTGACCTTACGGATGACAGTAGATCACCATAAGTGTGAATAAATGTTTCCACCGACTCCCAAAATATTTCGGAAAGTACATGGTCCCTCATGCCAAAAGTAAATTCAATGTCTCTCCACCCACACGGCGAAGCCAAGCGCCTGATAACGATATATTCATCAGTAATTTTGTCACAGTAGTATCCCCACCTTCCCGTTCTACAGCCAATGAAGTCTATTATTCGTGCAATATTCCAACCGTCATTTTTCGGAAAACGAAATTCCGTCAAGCTCTGGTTTTCCGAGAAATCGTTCATGTTAAATGTTACATCTCGCACATATCTTTTCCTTAAACGTATTTTTAGTCTTTTCTTATTTTTTCAATCTTTTCTGTACATGATACTGGAATGCCAAATCCATCACTAATATCATGTCATACCTTAACGTTCCTTTTTTTCTGATAGAATCCCTGACTTTTCCAATTGAAAATTCAGTTTTCCTCATTGCGGTAGTTTTGTATAGATTTCGATGACGCTACATGACTTGAGGCAAACATCGGATAAACTTTAAAATCATTTATGCTTCTTAAAGATGCAAAATATAATGATTTCATTTTATATTTGCAGTTTCTACATGATTCTTTAAAGGATACCAAACATCATATTTGCCTAAAATTAGATTTGAAATTTTGTCTTATCCAAAATTAAAATTTCTAAAATGGCAAAAAAAGTGATCTCATAAATGACAATATTTATTCATTTTTACATCTCATTTCTTTAGTCATTTCACTTATCCAAAACTCTCTATTCTCCCTCACAAAAAATTGTCTGGGCAGATATAGAAGGTTTTTTTCACACATATTATTTCGTATTATTCAGTAACTTCTACATGTATAAATATAAAACTCAGTATGCGCACTCTACTCATCCTCATCTTTATGTACCACTTTTATTTATTCAATTCCGCCCAGTAATAGTCTCGGAACAAATATCATAGTGGTGCAGGATATGTGCCCCTCCTAATCTGGTCCCTCTGTTAAATTATTATTATTTTCCATCAATTCGATTAAATAACTGATGGGTCAAAACAGAAGAATGATGTATTATCGATATTTCCCACATTTTACAGTGTGCACTGGCCCAAAATCGGAATGCCGATTTTGTCGGAAATAGAGAATGGAAAATAAACTTTTGTACCCCCTATTCCATTACGGAGGAAATGTCACAATGTTTTAAATTGTCACAGATGGGTTATTTGATGGCTTTTGACATTTTAGTAGGTGGGGGACTACCGATCGTAAACCTTCATTGTACCATTGCTGTTAACAAAATTCTGACAATGATGTTGTATTATAGACACGGCTTTCTTTGTACCGTTCGTATGGGTAAGTTTACAGCATGCAGCCGAAGACTGTTCTGTGACGTGTCTCTATAGCGACATTTGTTATGGTGTAGGAAATGGGATGGGAGGCAGGGTAATATCAATTTATAACATGGAAGGGTCGGCGCTCTGTTCCATAATAGTTTTTCTGGTTGGAACGGGTACATCAATTTTTTTTTCTCCGCCAACACCAAACAGGCCCAAGTTGATTTCAATGGCGGTAAGTGACCGCTCCACGGATTATAGCGAAATGGAAACAAAAAATAGAGATTGGCTACTTGTACAATAATAACTACATGTTTGATACTAACTACTTGTTACAAACAATTTTTTAATGATACAGGAAACAAAGCAGAAAACGGACAAACCAACAAATGGTGTGTTGGGTAATGGGATTAATGGGGGAGGTAAAGATAACGGCAACGCAAAAAGGAATGTAAAGTTGGAAGTTATTAGTCTTCTAAGTGACGATGATTACGAAGCAAATGTTGATAAACATAGCGAAGAAATTGTTGGTAGAGCTGGTGAATAAATAAACAACGTATTTCAGACTTTAAATGCGAAAAAAGGAGGGAAGCGTATTATGCAGATTGTATAAAACATATAAAAAACGGACACAAAAAATAGAAATGAATTGTGCAAGGATTTCAGCGGGTTATACAAAATCTATGTCTAAAAAGGAATAAAAGTGTACTAGTAATAAAGACGATTCATCATATCAGTTTGATGATGACAGTAACACCTCATGTTTTCGTATTCTTGCGAATACGATTATCAAGGAAGAGAATAGCCTTGTGAAAAACGAGGTGCGTGTTACAAAAGAGGAAATGAGTCAGTCGATTAAAAATATTGAAAATATGGTTAAAACAAAATGGCTAGCCCTGGAAAAAGATGTCTGTAACGATAGGGGACATAATTGTAGAGTGGATAGTGGGTTATATCACGATGAAAATGGAATACTCACTGATGATACTGTCGAGGTTTTTCGCTACGGCAGACATGACAAGAACAGTGCTTCTGGAAAAGAGGTTAAAAATATACATAATATAGTGTCGACGTTAAAAAGACGTTCTATTAGAGGATATAACTGTTGGTGATGTAGTCGCGAAAACGTATTTGTTACAGCACGGAAGTATGGTGTAAGGCATGAACGATAGGATTAAAAAAATGAAGGATATTGGGAAAGAAGCAGATTGGTTAAAAGTAGACAATATATGCAAAGGGAAATATGTGGAAATTTGGTTGAACAGCAGGGATGCGTTTAACCATCGTGCCGGTTTCCGGAAATTTATGGAAGCCGGAAACGATTGGTATTTCGATAGCAATACTCTTCACGTTCTTTATTGGGCTGGTAGAAAATGAGTCGAGATCCATAGGGTCATGGGTTACGATTTTAAGAAGAATCTTTGTGTCCAGAGTAACGATTTGAAAAAGAAATATCAATAGTGGATGTATGTCAATGAGGACATGTAAAAAGTTGGAAACGGTGATTGAATTGCAGATAAAGTGTTATGTGCTTTATAACAATTGCAATGTTTGAAAAAGGAATGGTTGTAGGTTTGTTTTGAATAAAATTCAACGAGGAATAGTGTATTTAAAGAAGAAGAAGAAATGCATGTATAAATGTATGGAACTGTCTCACTGCACGCATTTTCCAATGTTTTGATTTGCTAAACTTGTGAATTATAATGATAACAATAAAATAAAATGAGAACCCGTGTATTACTACTCAAAACAAAAGAATATTTTGTTTAAAATCAAGTTTCTGCTAAAGATGGTTTTCATCTCCTTCTCCATCAACCCTTAGTCTACTATTAATTGACTAGTGATTAGTGGACGTGCTAAATGAACTGTGCGATCAGTCCTACTCCTACCAATTTTCTGAGTTTGTGAGTGAGCGAAGTTGTCACGATAGGAAGAAGAAAACGCTTTTGTAACCACACCCGTAAAAACATTATGTGTACATCAGCATTGTATTTGGTAATCGTTGTTTCTTTGGGTTGTGGTCCTGGTAAAAGTTTCAAATAGTTACCATAATGGAGTCGTCGGCGTTTTCTTTTTTTGATTATGTTTTTTATGGCAATATTTTCCATATCGGAGGTGTGTGTAGTGAGGGTGTTGGGAAAAGCACACAGGGGATTGTTATTATTGTTGAGGGATGGTGACGTTGAAGAAATTGAATGATCGTATCCACCAAATGATATTCAGATTTTGATATTGTGCATTAAAGTTGAAGTAAGGTACTTTCAACAGTAACCATAACAACGGAGTCGCAAATTAAGGTGTTAGAAGTGGTTGGCGACGTTAATGATACGAAACCTCGATACCGAACATACCATTAATAAATTAATATTTATCATTTCAATTTTTGTAGACGTACTTTTGTTTTGGCATTTAAAGATTTTATCAAAATATTGACATGCCAATTGGAACGAATGGAGAATTATTATCTTCTAGATTATGTAATAGGCGATTACGGGTACGGGCAGTTCTTAGCAACTGTTCATCAATTTCTTTATTGATGCAAATCAATTGGCCGAAAGGACCACAGTCACAGTTTTCATCATCACCGCTGACCATATCATTATCTTCGCAGAAACCAAATCCTTCCTCATCATCACTTCTGTTAATAAATATTCGTGATTTTTTTGACAAGGTTATTCGAACGATGTCAAAATAGATTTTGAAGTGATTGAAGATTTCTTTCCGCCATCAGTACATAGTGTGCTATCGGGAAGGGCAATACTTAAGGATGCATACAATCTGTGAAAATTACAAAAAGATAATATGTAATGAAAAAAATGTTAGTAAATAAGATTAAGACAGTAACAAATGGTTATAGACATCTTGAAAATAAGTATATACTGAAATCATTAGCAACGGCAGTAGCAAATACAACAGCCATGGTACATAATGAAAACAAGGTTTGTATGAAATCTGTAGCAAATACGACAGCCATGGTGCGTAATGAAAACTAGATCTGTCTGAAAAGAGCTTTCCGGTATCATTAATATGTTATGCGTCCTCGATGTATTCTTTATCGCATGTATCGATGTCATCATTGTTCCTATGACAAATTCCATCGTAGAAACAGGTGAATAAAGTACAAAGGCTGTTATGATGATGTTTCAAAACCAAGCTAGAAATAACATGCGACAAACACCCCTGCACATAATCCAAGCGACTGGTGTATCAACGGAAGCAACGCCATTATCGGTCACATTAAAGTTGTTCGCAGAATCTGAAGTGATGTGTATTTGTCGGTGGTCTTCCGTGGCAACAATTGAAAATTGGTACCATTTTTTGTGTTATTGTCGCTACCGACTGTTTATTGTAGGATGTATTGAGATTCTTCGAGTTGCGATGCGGGGGTGTAGATGAAATTGTCCATTGCGTGAAAAAGATGAAGAACCTAATTTGTCGATAACAACCGATAGTGACCTGGACATTTTTATAGGTTGCCCCTAATTGTTCCATTGTCTGTGTAATCATTCCCTAGAATACATAGCATGACATGACATGTAAAAATATAAGTTTATTAATTATTTTTTATAATTATCTAATAATTCAAAAAAACATTTCATTTTTGTTTTCCATTATTGTGTGGTGTGTAAGCTGTTTCCATAGTATATTATGCCACGTTGCATAAGTATGGTAAACACAGAAATGTGCTCCCAACGTTCGAAAAACCCCTTCTTTGGAAAGACTTCTGGGTACCTCGTTGGACTAAAAAGGGAGCGAATTCAATAGTGATGCATAAATGCCTGGTGAGGCCAGTCTCAGCATTGCACGTGAGATGCAAGGCAATGGTGTTGGAAACACCATCGTTTCTATCACTGTTTTTAATCAATTTGTTATCAACTGCTTCATCAGCGACGCGTCTACCAAAATGGCAATCACCATCCATATCACCAATACGAACCCAGCTGCATTCTCAACATAATAACACCGCCATTTTCAGTTACACTGGTTCAGCATAATTTCAGAAGGGATGCACCGGACAGCGTTCGTAAGTTTCCTAATTGCAGTGAAGATGAAGGTCCACTTTCTTCTCTACTTTTCCTTAGTATAAGATCTTGGACACCTCGACGTGATGCTCCTCTGTTTACACAAAGAACACTCCCCGGTCTCATTGTTGGCACAAAAAATGAAACTGAGTGCACCTAGTGGTATCCACAAGACATGCGTCTCTAAGGAATGCTCACATTTGCACTATACATCGGCAACATACTATTGTGGTATCTACTTCCCACTCTGCTACAAGATCAACTGACGATAATAATAACAATAATAATAATAATATAATAATATTAATAATATTTAAAATTAAAATGATAATGATAATGATAATGATAATGATAATGATAATGATAATGATAATGATAATGATAATGATAATGATAAT
>JAULBU010058804.1:0-11819 GCA_032358235.1 Odonthalia washingtoniensis | reverse complement strand
TCCGTCACTTTTAAAGAGCAATACAGTATTCTATAGAACATTTCGGACACGGTGGTATATCATTGTGTCAGGATGACGGCTGTACTGTAATTCTTTCACGCTTTTCACATGCATTTTGTAACCGATGAACATGCATTCCAACATGTACAGAGTAAACACATTTCGTTATTCTATTGGGTCTCGCCTTAATACATTTTTACGTTTTTCTGTTGTAAAAAAATCCTGTAACCCGTGACCCCTTCTATCCAAATAAGATCTACATGTCATCACACTTATCTCACGCCATATCGAACTTCTTTAGTAAACCGCAGCCTTCATTAATCTGAAGGTTTGTAGTTACGGTATACAGACAATTCCGAATTTACATACCAAATTTATTAAATTTGGAGGAGATCACCCACCGCTATTGTCCAAAGCTTTTGTGAGGCACAATTTCCTGTTCTGTGCTGCACGATCAGTTAAGTTGACGGGTGCAGTTTTGAATTTCCAAGCCACAATCCGATTTTATTAAATATTCAATCTGCAACCCCTAAGAGCATCTACAGAGGGGTTGATTCAGGCTTTGTTTATACAAGTATACTGTTCTCTTTAGAAACTTTTTCAGTCAGCATACGCCTTGCAGTTCTATTTGAATATTACATTCGGGTTGCAGTTTTAATATACAAACTTCAACCGGAAAACAAACCCACCAATTAATTAGGTAAAATATGGTGCGACCAACCAACTGACCGTTGTGTTCTTTGAAATTAATGTTGGTCCATATACACCGGAATAGTGCTCCGGTGAATTACCTCCTTATTGCATACACTGCCTTTGTACGACGTTAGCAGTTTATTTTAGTGGTGTAGAGGTGTACAATAGTTTGCAACGTATATCGGTTGATGCGAAGTGCGTGAATGCCTATTTAACGAAAAGAGGCATCAATATCTCGCCTTTAATCATCTAACCTCTACCTCAACCACTACCTCAACCAATCTAAACCCCAACCTCAACCTCAACTATTCTTTATGTTTTATCAATAATCAAGTTTAAATCCCAGAAAGATAAAATCGTGTGTTCAATAAAAGGTTAGATGGTAAATAAATGTCCAGAAACTTCGACTAAATGACTGCATAAGTTTGTACATGCTTTATATAATTATTTTCCGCCACTCGTCTTTCACTTCGCTCGTAGTAAATGTCGTTGGACACAAACATTATACCCACTGCTCATTCAATTCGACAGTTGCCGCTCTTATTCCTGTGTGTGTTATTTTTTCGTCTTCCTCGCACTCCGCTTCGCATATTTATATATATCGAATCTGTGTCCTTGATTAGACAACCAATTCAATTTCAGTGTCATTACTTCCAACCCAACTCGAACCCCGGCCAAAAGTGTGAACATCCCTTCCATGTATACAGCCTCCGTACCATGTTCAAACACTCCGTGTGTATACAACCTGTGTTCGGTCAAAATAGTGACCCACTCTACTAACATTAAGGCGTTCCAACCAGTCTAATACTAATATACTGTGAACAGTTCCCTCATAATCGTCTACCATAGTAATGACGCTTATGTTGTTTGAGTATCGCATCAAAGTGAGTGTGCAATTGACTTGTCATGAATGGTCTGAAACTCCCATTCAGTAGACACACGTATACACCATTAGGTTAGGCCACCTTCCACATTTGTAGCCACATAACAGACGGTTCAGATCGATACTGTACCGTACACGCACTACACGCTACTGTTCACTCCCCTCTTAATCGAACGTTAACCTACCGCCGCTGGGAAACACCTAAGATCCAAATGAAATCAATACATTTTCTCTATAAAACTTATGCCTCACTTTCAACTGTCTGGGTTTTCGTGCTTGACATTCTTCTTCCCTTTAAGAATGCAATTGCGCCTTTTCCCTTTCCTTTCTCTATCCCTTTTCACTACTTAATTACTACCTTCAGTAAAACTGTTGATTTGTATTTTCTGACGAGTGTAGACACCTTAGTCACCTAGTCTCCCTTTCGTTCATATGACGAATACTTGATTTCTACCCTCTTCTCCTCTGTTGCTCCGATGCCCTCTTTTGCGCATCAACTGTCTACACTGCGTGTCAAAATAATTTCAAATTCACCTACTGTAGTGGAATATTCACTACAGTAAGTGTATTTCGAGACACGTTGAAAATTACTACAGTAACGTACCAGTAGCAGTAAATTGGTCTGTGTACAGTGCTGGGAAAATCCATCGAATATTAAATTTTGAGTACAGTCGTCAGATTTTGAAATCGTACATCGTATCTGGAAACTTGGTGGTCTCAGATCAACAGGTGCATTGGAGTTTTTGTCAAATCCACCGATAGGATTCGATACATTTGCGACTCCGTGCGATACGACCAGAGAAGATGACGAATAATACTGATGATAATAATACTGATGATTATTATACTGATAATGATGAGGAGATGAGTGATTATGATAATGACGATGATAATACTGATGATGATGATACTGATAATGATGAGGAGATGAGTGATGATAATAACGATGATGATGATACTGACGATGATGAGAAGATGAGCGATGACAATTATGACGATAATACTGATGATGATGGTACTGATAATGAGAAAAAGATGAGCGACGAATGACCATAATGACGATGATGAGAAGATGAGTGATAATGCATAAAGATGAATAATGATTCGGATAAGATGATGGTGATGAGGAGACCGCGTAGCTATAAGGAGTAGGGGCAGCGGCGGCCGCGAAAGAACCCATTAAGAAAAAATAGCAGGAGGGGAGTGATGATAGGACAAGGAACGCCGGACGCGCGAAGACACCGCTGGACGCTTGGTTCACATGACGACTGGCAGTGAACAAAAAGACGGAGAGAGAGCTAGTGGCACACCGTCAACCTATAGTCACTATCGCCCTAGGGACGAAAAAACTCAAAAGGTTTTTAGGGGAGGAATGATGCCAGGGTTATGGAGGGAAGAGAAGCGTGGGAAAGCCGGCGTAAAAGGGGAACCAAAGCAGTTTCATTTGACTACACAGCATCGGAGGTAAACACGTGTGCACAGGGGGCACTGCAATGATTCAAAACAACAACGCATGATTCCACACGTGTGAATTTACTGGAGACACTACAGCATCAAAATTGCCGTGTGACTTAAAGCGAAACAGCGCTTGCCAACTGTGAGAATTGTTACACGTGTCTTCAAAAAAGTCATGACCTGGATCGGCCCCGGCTTCGGTATTTATGTCTGCACAGAAAGGGGGATAGTGAATAATAATTGAGGTAGACATAAAACGAAAAACCCCGAACCCCATCTTCTCCAGCAAATAATCTCATCGAAAAATAGACGTTCCAAGTAAAGATAGGAGGCCACAACCGCGAGGAGAGATCCAGATAAACCACTGCCCCGGCTGAATTATTCTCAGCGGCCGGAGCAAAAGGAAATTCCCCCATCTTCCAGTGGGCCCAATTTCCTGTTGACTGCGCAATCAGAGTCGACGAATCCACTCACGTGAGTCCGATACCGAACCTGCAACGTTACTTAGTTGTGCCAGGGTTTGCCATGAAACGAAGCCCATCCACGCACGGCGTGTTAAAACCATACCAACCTCAGTTCTCACGGCCCAAGATACACATTCACCCACCGAGGTATATTTGGAATCTGTTCGCTTTTTTACGTTTTTTCTACCTTTCTTCGTCCCACTTTCTACGATTCTACGATCCTTCGTTTATACGTTACTGTTCAATAGGCTCCGGCAATAGCGTTTTTTCGACATTTTTGTATTATTATTACCTTTTTTTAGTAATTCTACTTAATTCTCTTTGCCGTTATATTAATATTCAATATTAATATGAACAAAATTATGTTCATGCAGTTTGAATAAGAAAATTATAAATAACACCAGTATCAACATTCACAATTTCATTTTCATGGTATGGCATATTCCTAATGTTCGATTTTTCGTAAAGTTAAATTGACCAAATCTCTTGCTCTCGGCCATGTTCAATAACAGAGAATTGTATTGTAAAGCAGTTAATTTTAAAGTGCCTGTGATGGCGGATTTGTTAGTGAAATAATAAATTCATTTGCTAATATAATTACATTTGATCAGCACAGCACCGAGAAGATGGGGTCCTCGAGGGGTAAAAAGAGGACGAAAAATTTTGGTCAAGTTAATTTGACAATAAAATGAAGTCCTCCAAGGTGCTACGGACACTGGAATGTAATAAAAATGAATAAAATGTTTTTTTAAAAAACATTTAATTAACACATATATATATAAAATGCGCTACTTTTAATTTTAGCTGTTTTGTTCATTTTAAAAAAATTAAATGAACAAAACAGCTTTAAATTTTAGCTGTTTTGTTCATTTTAAAAAAATTAAATGAACAAAACAGCTAAAATTAAAAGTAGCGCATCTTTTTTATAAATTT
Organism: Odonthalia washingtoniensis; assembly: GCA_032358235.1. Lineage (NCBI taxonomy): Eukaryota > Rhodophyta > Florideophyceae > Ceramiales > Rhodomelaceae > Odonthalia > Odonthalia washingtoniensis. The sequence continues at coordinate 7,391 of JAULBU010058804.1, read as the reverse complement.
TTGAAGCAAATTTACAAGTCATTTTAAAAGTCAGGCTAACACTTTCGCTTTTTTAAGGACTCTTGACGACTTTCTTGGTGTGATTTCTTGTTGTGGTTCATGAATTGTGAGTTGCTGCTGGGAAGGCTGATGGAATCGACAAATGTCAAGAGAGTGTTAGGTTCTGTTGCTCAACCTCTAGGACCTCATTGCCTGTATTTAATCAACACCTCTTAAGTTCTCCTCTGCAGGTAAAATGGGGCCGATTAGAGAAGAGGGCGGTTGTGGCGGTGTGGGATTATCGTCGGGGAATGATGTGTTTGGTAGCACGTGGATTGGGTAAGTCATGATCGGATGACTAAGCGGTCAGAAAGTTGCTCAACGGTGCAGCGCGTCGATCAACCTGAAGGTACTTTACTGTGTATCCTGACCGGTCGCCTGCTGCTCGCTGCAGCGGCCGACGGTGGCATTTTATTATGAGATAGGGCTTCTGTAAACATTGCTTACAGAACCAAGAACTACAAATTTGTAAGGAAAAGTAAACTATTAGCGCCGCGTATCATTGTGGCCTAGTTTGTTACGGCCAATCGCACTGATGGTGGGGCCGCGAATTCGATTCTTGTTGGTGACACTGACGAAACTTGAGCGGGAAATGTCCCCGATGGGGGGGCATTTCTTGCTCGATGGAAAAATCGTTCTGTACTCGGCTGTAAGCCCAATAAGACCGCTCCATTGACGACGTTTTTTGGGGTAATGTACTACTAGCAAGCGGTTACCGTGCGACCATCGGGCGCACGACATACCGAGAGCTCGATACTGTATGACATCACATGGCATTTTTACTATAAAAATACCAAACTGATTGCACGACTCTCTGCCTTCAAAACACACACACACTTTTCTCTTCAACACTTCCTGGGGGTCGACCTTTTTAATAAATTTGCGCTAACCTGCTTTCCCCCTTTTCATTCTCTTTTTTCTCATCTAATAACAACTTTCTCCTCCGCCATTCAACGTCCCAATGAGAGGCCTCAACATGGTACTCTCATGGAGGCACAGCCGTGATGAACCGTGAACCTGCGTCTTCACTCGGGAAGGCGATGTTCACAAGTTCATGTTCTACTACGAACATGTTGTGATACTATTCAATACAACCGAAGACAAAGCCATCGAGCTACTCTCCAACCTGGATGGAGCCGTATTCGAGTTTTACTTCGATACGTTTGCGAAAGACAGTGATCTGACATCGAAAGCTCTCGGCTTCTCCTATGTTAAAAGTGCGATGTTTGAAAGGTTTGTTGAGAACGTCAGTGTTGAGGACGTTCTCCAGCAAGCCATGGACGACTGGTTGTCCTACAGTAACCTCAATGAGTCACTTCGTGATATGGTGCGTCTCTTTGACAAAGCCAAGTTCAACGAGGAATCTAAATTAGGAATGTTGCGGTCAAGCATTATGCATCATCCTAAGCTTGCCGAATTTGCAATGTTTCCTGGTGTGACTACATTCGCGGAAGCCAACAAGGCAGTCCATTATTTGAACATCAATCGTATCACCTTCTTGGTCACCCCATAATCTGGAAGTTCCTCCAAGTCTACAAAAGTACCTAACGATTTCAGTCGTGCTATTCACCCGAAAGAAATATTGAGACATTAGATCAGGTAAGAAGTTCCGGAGGATCATGTGTAACACAAGGTCGATTCCCTGGATGGTCAACTAGCAGACTTGACCGTTCTTATTTGGAAGACGATAACCCCAGTTTCTCCTCAATCTAATAGGTAACGCCAATGCTCGTACTTCAAGAAGTACGGTCATTTGACCAATCGTTGTGTGGACAACCCGTACAAAGAGGTGCGATTCTCTAACTTCCAGAAGTTAGTACATCCAGAGGAAACCTGTTGATCCGCGAAGAGGGAGAATGAAGCCATGGAATCGAGATATGACCACCCACCAGAAATGATGGTAATCATAGTGGTGATCCTAGTGCTTATGTGATTGTCGTCATAGAAAGCGCGGAAGAAGAAGCTGAGGCCGTTCTCGCGCTCAGGCATTCCGCATATGGACAACCGTTGCCTAAGAAACCCCGGGAACAAGTCCATGTCCCGCTTTCCAATCTGTTTAACCAATCCTATCAACCCCGCCCATACATCGATGTCCCAGGTCTCAAGAAGATGATAAAGAAGAGTAAGAAGACTCAAAACAAGATTAAGGATGCGCTTATGCTTGAACCGGAGTACAATGCTTCCAAGGAAGTCTCCAATGCTTCTTCTGGGATCTCGTTCGGACAACTTCTTAGAGGTGACGCCATCGGGGCTAGAAAAGACCTAAGCCATCTATTAAGCACAAAACGGCGACACAAAACGACCGCTATTACACAAGAAGCTCAAGAACCTAAACCTGAAGGTCCACGTGTCTTACGTTGCCTAGATATGAAGGTTCACGGTAATACTTCTGGACTATGCTGGACACGGGTGCTGTACCTGATATTGTTTCTCTATATTTGGTGAAAACATTGTCCCTAACACCTTCCTATACCTCCCTTGAAATCATCGTCGGTAACGGATTGACTTGCTCTACGTTGGGTGCAGTTGCGGACGTCCTGGTTACTTTGCGGGTGTTACTGCTCATTTGAGCTTCCTATTCGTCGACCATACACCCTTAGACGTCATAATAGGTACTCCAACGCTAGAACGATCTCGCACTCGCATTGACCTTGAGAAGCTCATCGCTAGCATGAAGATCAATGGGCAAGAAGTAGTGCTCCCATTAGAGCCAGATGTTAGCAGAAGACATGTCTTTTCTGACAATACCGATGGTGAATACTTCACTTTCGACTCAGACCTTGCAAATTAATCTGGTTCCTCATCTTCTGGTGACGAAAGTGACCCAGGAGGACTCGTACTGACCATCCGTGAGAAAGATTCGGGATGGCCAATTACTACCCACCCTACTACGGAAATGAAGGGAGAGGGTTGTCGTGAAGGACAACCAAACCCCGCCATGCTCCAAAAAAAGTTCTCTCATCTCCCAGAAGTCCATTCTGTGTTCCTGATCTCATCGTTGCAAGAATTTGGAATCATAGCGTGGAGCTTGGACGACCTTCACCAAGCTGACATCCCGGTCAAGCAATCTTTCGAGCTCAAAACGGACACTCCGATCTATTACCCTTTCCGATGTCTAGCCCCTCTTCACAACGAAGTGTTGCGCAAGGAACTTTACAAGATGCTTGCCGCAGGGATAATCAAGGCGACTACCTCTCCTTAGTCTTTTCCGGTCGTCATCGCCACGAAGAAAGATGGAAATCCACGCTCTGTGTGGAATACCGTGCCCTAAACAGTGTGATAAATCCCGACCGTTGGACGCTTCCTAAGATACAGTAAATACTAAACGACCTGTAGGGAAGCATCGTCTTCTCCACCCTGGACTTATTCACCGGATACTGGCATGAACAAGTCGCTGAAGACTGAAGATAGAAGACTACGTTTGTCTGCAGTTTCCGTACTTTCCAGTCCGAAGTCATGCCGTTTGGCCTAATGAACGCACCCTCGATTTTTCAACGAATGATGGACATCGTCTTGGCTGATCTACCCTTCGTACGCGTCTACCTTGATGATGTGCTTATATTCTCTAAATCTATGGAAGAACATATTTCTCACCTCATAATTGTTTTCAAGAGGATGCACATCCACTCATTGAAGCTAAAAATATCCAAGTGCTCCTCCGCACAGTCTCATGTGGAATTACTCGGACTCATTTTCAATAAGAGTGGAGTCATAACGGACCTGAGGAAAATCCAGTTGATACAAGATGCGCCGCTACCTACCTCTCGTACCGAACTACGAAGCTTCCTCGGTATGGCACGATATTACCGCCGATTTATCCGTTTATTTGACAACATTGCTTCCTCTCTTCATTTCTCTACCTCTGGAAACACGGCCTTCACTTGAACGACCGATACTGAAGAAGGATTTAATAGCCTCAAATATACCATGATATCCCCGCCAGTATTGGTCTTTCCCAACTTTGAGACGTCCCTTATCGTAGAAATGGACACTTCCGCCTTCGCCTGGGGTGCGGTACTAGCACATACGAAGGAGGATTGTCAATATCACCCTATTGACTTCTCCAGCCACACTATGAATCAGGCTGAAAAGAACTATCGTACATGTTAACGGGAGGCTCTGGCCGTCATTTTTTCCCTACAGAACTTCAGAGTGTACTTCCTCTCTTCCAATTCATTCAAGCTCATCACGAACCACCAGGAACTAATCTATACATTCTGAATTCTAGAGACGCGACATTCATAGGCGTATCGCTCGTTGGCTGTACTTATTGGCCGAGTACAACTTTAAATTTGATTTCCGCAGCGGCACTGCCAATTGCGTCTAGGGCTACCTCTCCAGATATGGCTCATCACCTTCCAAAGAAGAGCAAGAAGATCAATATGGTACGAATACCATAGGCACTGTTGGATTCAATGAGTAACAGGAGCTGGATCCGTAACAGAAGATAGAACCTGATTTTATGGCTCTCCGTGCCTCTCTGCAGGGATTCCGTCCGTAAAAAGGTCCACAATGCTCCTCTACCTCATTCCGTCGTACTGTGAGACACTTTATTCTTTGGGTTGGAAAGCTATTCCGTCGCAGCCCGGCTGGTCCCAAATTAGTGACACCCCTGAGTAGCAGGTTGCAGATTCTACGCACCTACCACGACAACATCGGCCATTGGGATATATTTACGACGTGGATCATCATCAACAATCTATTTTGGAGGCCATCTATTTACAGTGACGTCTCCACGTACTTGAAGTCTTGCTACTCATGCCAACGTTCTAAGCATATCCCCCAGTACAAGACAAAGTTAAGGTTTCCCCTGACAGGCTTGTTTTCCATCTTCCCAATCTACTTGACCGTTCCCTTAGCAAAGACAAAGAATGGATATCAGTACATTCTAGTATGCGTGGAACATCTTACTGGTAGGCCTTTGGCGAAAGCGACGAAAAACGCCACTTCAGAAGTTGTAATAGACTTCGTGAAGATGGAGATCATATATCCGTTCACGCCTCCAAAGACGCTGATCAGCGCCAATGCGACGTTCTTACGGTAAAATCTTTAAGGTATTCATGTTTAACAAGTACATTGAATGGAAACCGGTGCTAGCCGATGCACCAATATCTAATGGACGTGCAGAACGTATGGTCAGGAAAAAAAAGCTTCCTATGAAGAAGATGTTCCCCTACAGAGCGGTCGACTGAGATAACCCCCATTAATGACATACTCTACGGATACCGCCGTCGCGAACTACGTGGTGGCCAGTCGCACTTTGAACTACTCTACGGTATACCCCCCGCATGGATACTACGGAGTATCCATCAACTTCTCAATCAATAAATGCCCGTATGGTGGATCTCCTTTCGATACAAACTGCCCGCGCCTCTAGAGCCGACCGTCATAACTACGCACCTGCGGGAGAGCTCAAGATAGTCGTGTCCAAGATATGAGATTCCGTCCTCGTCTCTCATTATTAGGCATGCAATACTACTATCAAGTGGGCTCCGTTCACTTTACTATATAACAGGCCTTGTCGGGTCGTCCGAGCAAGCCAGCCAAGATATGTGCTGACCTCTCGACATGTACGAATTAGTCGTAACCCGATACATGCTCGGCGTTTACTCCCCTATGTAGAACGCCTCCTCCTGCCTACTATGTAGGCATCTTAGCTCCCCTCATGAGTAATTGTACAATACTTTATCTGCGTATCAGCTTCAACCTTCGCACTACCTTGCATTAATTTCCCCACATCTTAGTTTCAAATGCTTATTCGTTCCCTTTCTTCATTATTGGAGTATGACTAAAAATTAATCAGTGAAACCCTTTTGAATCATACAAAACAATTTATCAAACAAAAAGCAAACAAATAACGCGCGCTACTATTCTATCCTCAGGACAAGTTCAACATTCAAGAATGCATATCAACAACCCTCGGTACTTTTCCATGGCCTATACGTCTATAAGGTCGGCGAATTATTTTCTTCGACTCATCACGACTGGGAAAGACCCTAACTACGCGAATATCGTCAAATGGTCGAAGTGCCTTGAATCCCCGTCGCCACAGCAAATATCAAGTGCTCTATTCGACATATTCAGCGGAAGAGTCTCTGCAAAGTCGTAGAGAAGTGATGAAGATCTACGGGCATAAAGACAGACCGGGTGCTTCCATCTTCGGGTATCAACGGTACGAAACATGTATATACCGCGAGTCGACCTACTTGGGTCCAAGCCATCTAACCAATCAAAGTTTAGATCAAACCGGACATTGTGGTTTCCATCCCGAACCAGATCAAGTGATACCGTATCAGGATACCGATCCCGGAATGATTTCTGGACATCCCCAAACTCGTGTATATTGTATTCAAATCCATGTTTCACCAGGTATAAACTATCCCTTGTTTTCTCAGCGTCCCAAAACGACTTCGCCTTATCTTCACCAAGCGAAACGTCAAACTTCAATGCATTCGCAACGGCTGCCCGCATTCAATAGTCAGTATAATCCTGGAAAAACACTGAGCGGTTACGAACGAATTGGTTATTTGCGTGTGCCGACGGTACCTGGGAATGAGCGAAATTGATCTTCTTCTTCCTACCAACATGTTACAAACACCGATAATCCAACTGAAAAATGGCGGTAATACGAGAGCGTCGACCCTTGCTGAACACAATCGAGAAGCCGCTGAAGATACTCTCCGGATCAATCAAAATAATTTCCTGGGACACCATGGTGTATAGATCTATCTGGTCAGACCGTGGGTCTCCTTCACCGGAGGCGTAATATCGATCTTTAAGCTCACGATTTGCCCCTTCCGAATACCACAGATCCTCAATTACCCATTCTTGGTCACCCATACGGTTACCATATTTGTTAGTGTCACCGCTAGCTTCTTTCAACCCAAGTCGTTCCGCTAAAGCTGGTGTCAGGCCGTCGAAGTCGGGACTGTCAAGGAACCGTACGATTTGAACTCTGAAAAGGTCTTTCATCTCATCTCTATTAATTTCCACTCGTTGGTGGGAACCAGAACTAAACTCTATTGCAGAATTGACACTTTCTAGTCCTGGGATGAGTCTGATTAGGCTAATGTCTGCATGGGCGGTCAAGCCCCACATCCTAAGCTCCATAGTCTTTAATCTTGCATGTTCGAAGCCGATTTCTGATGGGAGGATCTGGGGCGCTGCATTGGGATGAGTAGCCTCCCCATCGTTACACCTCACCACAATCGCGAAAACTGATAACGTGGACTTTCGTGCTTTTCTTTCCACAGCAGTGGCCAGTTCCTTCCGTGGTTCCTTTCCCCAGTAGACAGTTTTTCCGTCTGCTTTTTTCGCGCCATGATCAGGACTGTATCTAGGCTCCGTTGGGG